>CANNZV010000419.1:0-112487 GCA_947561585.1 Caprella mutica | reverse complement strand
GTACGAATAACATAGGAATATTTCGCCGATATTCTAAAAAGGAACCCAACTCACTTCACTTTGGTTGTCCATTGCCGATTTGCACAATCTCGAGAATACCCACGCTACCTATCTATTGCCGAGCGTGCATTAATACCTTCATTTTTTTACCTTCGCAAAATTTGTTGGAAGTTATATATTAACCGGCATTTATTTATTTATCATCTTGTTATTCGCATAACTCAAAAAATATTCAACCAAATTGTCTGAAATTTGGTGGGACGATTGTTCAATGTCCAAGAACCATCTGATAGAATTTTGGGATCGATCCGGTCAAAGGTCCAGTTCATTTATAACTCAAAAAATATTCGGTAAATTCTTAGCTCACATCCCTAATTGAGTTAGGGTATGGTTACTGGTGACAGGATAATAACCCCAGAGCAAAAAATCCAATGCCTCGATCTACTTAATGCTCAAGATGGATTACAGTACGCAATCATCGACCTAGAAAGGATGTTAGATATACTAATTAATAATTTAAAGAAATTATGCACATACGTACGCAATATTATATATACGTGCAACTTTTTCTGGTAGGAGGTGGGATGTTCGGCAACGAGTACTGTGCAGAACGCATATATTTTTTGTTAAACACTACAGTAGCTGAGTAGAACTCCTCTACAGTGAACTACCACTACTTCACTTAAGAGAGTTAGTTCATTATACCTGTCAAGAGATGCATAGGAAACCAAAGACTATTAAATTACACACTTCAACTATATAAGGGGGTTAATAATGAGACAGCCTCAAATTAAAGTTTAGTAGAAGCTACTTTTGCGAAAGTTGTTGTACAATATTTACGCTATTTTCTAGGTTTTAAATTATGTCACGTTTTTCATGTAATTTATTATTTGAATTCATTAGATACGTGTAATTTACCATTTTTTTTAAAGATTACTGTTCTGCAATAAAAATCAATATCTTAACTATACAGGCTGTTCTTACAACATTATTTCATTACATGAGGTACATAATTTCTCAGGACTCTAGTTCATTATAACTGATCTATAATATACTAAAATCCAGTTCGCTATACAGAGCTTACTTTTTAGAAATATCTATATAAACTATAATGGATATTTTATGGCAGACTAAATAAAACATATTCATTATACGTGGTAGTTCACTATACAGGGCTCTACTATATAGGATGATTCACTATACAGGAGTTTATTATATAGGAATTCTACTGTAACTCATAAATCAGGAGAAAAATACTACGCCTACGACCTATAACTCACAAAACTTTACACAATCACCGAACACTACCCTATTATCGAACGTAATCAGATATCAAAATCACTGGACTTTGCTTAATCACCGAACACTAACTAATTACCCAACGATATCAAAATCATTTACTTTCCCTAATGAATAAGGTTTACCAACCCAATTACCGGGCAATACCAAAATTACGCTTTTAGGCAATTGAAGGCATATAACCCATTTAACTGTTTACCTGTCGCTGTAACTGACGGTAAAAAACGATACCGGACGCTTTTTAGGCAATTAACACATATACAAACCATCAAATATGTAACCTTATCCTTTAAATAAGTAAATTATTGTACACCAAATGATATAAATAATTATATACGGTGAACAGGGCGGTACTAGACACTAACGTATGGTACCGGACGCTTGTAGATGCCTCCAAACGCTCCCGGACGATTTATAATTAAGCAATTAACAAATGTACAAGTTTGTCGGTCGTTAATCATTAAATATGTATAGTACCATTCACGAAATGATATAAATAGTCATGTACAGTGTACAGGGCAGTACTAGATATTACCGGATGCTCCTGTACCTTTTAAAACGCTCGGGAGCGTTTACTATCAAATAGGTAACCGTGACCTTTAAATATGCAAATCACCATTCATCATATGATATAAATAATCATGTACAGTGTACAGGGCGGTATTAGATATTACCGGACGCTTCTAAACGCTTCCGGACGCTTTTGTGCCTTTTAAAGCGTCCGGGAGCGTTTACTATCAAATAGGTAACCGTGACCTTTAAATATGCAAATCACCATTCATCATATGATATAAATAATCATGTACAGTGTACAGGGCGGTATTAGATATTACCGGACGCTTCTAAACGCTTCCGGACGCTTTTAAAGCGTCCGGGAGCGTGAACTATCCAATATATAACCGTAACCTTCAAAAATGTAAATTACCATTCATCATATGATATAAATAATAATGTACACTGTAAAGGGCGTCAATACATTCTAAACGACGCTACCGGACGCTTTCGGACGCTACCGGACGCTTTCGGACGCTTTTAAGGCACACCCGTTTAAAATATTTTGATTCATTGTATGTTATGTATATTAAGAATTTAAGTAAATATATATTAATATACATTAATATACATATGTATATTAAGTAAGTCATGGGTCATCATAACTTCAATGCGACAGATAACAGTTATGAATTTACCTACTACCCGATTAAAAATGAAATAAATTTGTATATGTTGCATAATATTAAAAATCCTGATTAATTGAATATCAACACATACTAGTAATTGATACACAAAATAAAACCAAAATACTTCTCATTAAAACTATAATATGGAATCCAGTATTAAAATTACTTTAGTTTCCCCTCAAATTATTTTCTTAGAAAGATTATGCAAGGAAAACGAATTTCAGCATATACTCTTGTAAAGTTTATGACTAGGTTGCAGATGTTTGGTAGCGAATATACGAGCAGAAATGAGTATAAAATGGTAAAATTATCAAATATGATATCAATTGGAACATAAATAGACCTAATGTATACCTATATGATTTAACAAGGTCTATTTCTGAATAAAACAACTCCGTTCCGGTAATTCAAGGTCCGTTCCGGTAATTCATGTTCCGTTCCGGTAATTCATGTTCCGTTCCGGTAATTCATGGTCTGTTCCGGTAATTGTATGGACCCCCCCATCTTCTACATTCCAACCTCAAGCATCCCGTCCTTGTCGCGAACCACAGCCTTGATGCCATTCCCCCCTCACCAGAGTGGAATAATAACTCATTTCAGATTGACTAGTAACTCTGTTAGGAATTTAGAATGAACAAAAATTACTCATTTTAACCCTAAAAAATGCAGAAATTAGTAAATTATTTTATAAATTTCAACTCCGCAGTGAAAACTAATGTAAAATAAGTCATTTAAGCTTCACAATTGGGCTTGCTGTCATGATTAACATCACTAATGGTAATGCATGAAGTTAGGAGTAACTCTGTTAGAATTTATGTTTTCCAGTCTGGCCCCCTCATGATCCTCCTCCTTCATCTCACTCTTAAACCTCCCGTACAGCCTCAGACTGCTCTTCCGCTCAACCTCCTCTCTCCACTCCGCGTGCACCACCTCCGCAACTTTTCTCTTCACTTCTTCCTTTGACATTGCCTTTAACTCCCCCTCATCAATCCCCGCCCAGCTCATATACTTCCTCGTCTCCTTCATCCACTCACTCCCCTTCACCTGTGCGTTTCTCATCACTCTGGCCAACAACTTATTCTTCCCCTGTTCCACTCTCCTATAGTACTGTAACCTTCCTCGTGCCACTCTACTCTTCATTGTGCCTATTCCTATGTCCCCCCTCATCCCTGCTATTGCTACATTCCTCGGTGCACCCAACATTCTACGCATAGCAGCATTCTCCTGCCTCTGCAGACTCTCCACATCCTCCACCCTCAGCTTCACCACCTCCGACCCATACAACACACTTGGTAACACCACACCCTTCCAGTAACTTTTCCCTATCATAACCTTATGGCATCCCTTCTCTATGACTGAGTAGGTCATACCACTCAATCTCTTCGCCTTTCCGACCATATCACTCCTCTGCTTCTCAAACATATTTCCCAGTCTGCAGAAACTGGTAAAGTGTTCGTAGAGATCTCTTAATCTGTTCGTAGCAAAATTAATGTAAATATAGGAATTAATTCAGAAGTGTTCGTAGCAAAATTAATGTAAATATAGGAATTAATTCAAAATTGTTCGGAGAGAATATCCCAAATATCTCACATATTCTGCAGACTGGCATATTTCTCCTGCTCTGCACTCTCACCCCCAAATATCTCACCTCTTCCACAACCAATATTCCCTCAATCTGCTCCACCTGCCTCTCAACATTGAACAAGAGCACCTGGCTCTTTCCATCATTCATCTCCAGTCCATATCTACTAGCCACCCGTCTCAACTCCCTCACCCCCTCCTGTGCCTCACCCACACTCCTTGCCAAAATCAACCCGTCATCTGCAAAAAACAAACTCCTCAACTTCACATCCCCCACTCTGACTCCCTCCAGCTTCATCCTCAATGCCTCAATAATCTTAAAAGTTATCAACTTAAACAACACCGTTGATGCCGTACAACCTTGTGACCTTGTCTAATTCCGCTCTCCACCTCCACCTCAACATCCCTCTGCTCACCCATCACCAACCTCGTACCATCCTCACTATACACCCTCTTGAACAGCTCCACAACTCTCCCCTCTATCCTATACTCCTGCAAAACCTCCAGAATCTTTTCCCTCTTGATCGAGTCAAAAGCCTTTTTAAAGTCCACTGCCACAACAACCATCTCCTCCCTCCTCTTGAATACCTCATGTACACACTCCTGCAGCATAAACAGGTTGTCCGCAATCATGCCCCCCTGTGTGAACCCCACCTGCTCGTCTCTTCTCATCCCGTTCTCCTCAATCTGCTCCTCTATCCTGTCTCTCAACACTCCCATAAGAATTTTATAGGAGATGTCCGTCATAGCTATGGGTCTGAGCTGCTCCACTGTTGGCCGTGTATTTTTTGGTATCAAGACAGTCCTTGACCTTTTCCAACTCTCTGGCATCTCCCCCGTCTCCACCACCCTCCGAAAACCTCCCACCATTGCACTTATAAACACCTCACTTCCCTCCAATACCTTATACATCTCCGGCTTCAATCCATCTATTCCTCCCGACCTTCCGTTCTTCATCTTCTTCATAATCTTTCTGATCTCTTCTTTTTCTACAATCACATCCATAACCTTGATGTGTCTGTACGGGTCCACCACCAATCTAGGTAATACCAATCTTCTTTCCTGTCTCTCCTCCTCTCTCTCTTGATCTCTCCTTACATCTAACTCTCTCTCATACATTGTTCTTCTCTCCTCAGTCCACATTTCTTCCATTTTGTTTGGATGGGTCTTGTAGACCCCCTGCCAGAACCTTTCCACCTCCTCCCTCATTCTCCCTCCCTCCAACTCCTCACCAGCCTCATCGTATATCTTCAGCTCCCTTTTTTTCTTCTCCACTCCACGTAACTTATTTATTCTCTCCCACAATGTTCTCTTATCTCCTGCCTTTATCTCCCTCGTCATCCTCTCCTCAAATATTCTCATTTCTTCGGCTATCATCACTTTCACCCTTTCCTTTTGCTCGATATAATTCTTCCAAGCCTCTTCTTTCTCCTGTGCACTTCTACTGTTCCTATGTACTTTATTTAAATTTCTTCTACTCTTTATTGCCCTCCTTATTTCATTGTTCATCCATGGTTGCTCCTTCTCCCCACTTATCCCTTTCCTCCTTCTGTATTTGGCCTTCAGTGTTTCATCCGCAGCATCTCTGATCATTCGATTTACATCCTCTATTTTCACTTCACCTATCCCCTCTAAACTCTCCTCCATTTTTTCCTTAAACCTCTGTACCCTATTCTCATCAAACCTATAATATTCCTTTTCATGCCATTCTACACCAATTCTACTTTCCTTTTTCTTTGTCTCCAAATGAACCACCAGCATACAATGGTCCGAAATTTCAATTATTTCCCTCTTTTCATCAATCATCATATCCTTAAATCTTCCATACATTCTCTCATTTACCATCATTAAATCTATTGCACTCTTTTGCTCTCCTCTCTCCCATGTGTAGGTGCCCTCACACTTCTGGTCACAATTCAGCAAAATCATGCTAAACCTCTCAATAAACTCATTTATAATCCTCCCATTTCTATTTTCCACTTGTTCCCCTAAATATCCCAGATGTCCATTTAAATCCCCCATAACCATCAGATACTTTCCCTCCAAATCCCCCACTCTCACTATATCCCCCACTTCTCTCATTATCAGCTCATTAAATAGTCCTATTTCTACTTCATTTCCTGTCCTCAGGTATACTATTACTATGCTTGTGTTCATGTCTCCCATTTTACCCTCCAAATGCAATATATCCTTACTCCTTGTCTCTCTCTTTACAATCTCCATCTCATTTTCCCTCCTTTTCTATCCTGCATGCCTCTCATACTTTGTTGAATTCCTATTCCCTCCCCCACTCTAACATCATCAATTTTCTTTTGAGTCTCAGTCAAACAAATTATCCTATTTTCCTTGACCATGTCAAGTATTTCCACCGCTTTTCCCTGACTTAACCCCTGCACATTCATCAACATAATTTCTAACACTGTGTTTACCTTGCTCCTCTCCCTCTCCCCCCCACCATTCCCCTCTGCCATCCTCCATTTCTCCTCACCCCTCCAAAATTTTCTTTGGGTCTTACACCTCTATTTTCATATTCTTCTTTCTCACTCTCCTCAGTCTCCTGCTCCATTCTAACTATTCTTCCTCTCCTAATCTTAAATATGCCGACATTTCCACTTCTTCTCACCCGTAACTCCTCTCTCAACTTCCTCTCTCTTTCTCGTTCTGTTAGATCTCTATTTATGTACACCCTATCAAAACTCTCTGACTGGCGTAACTTCTTAGCGTTATACAATATTGCTTTCTTTTCTTCCTCACATGCCAACTTCACTAACAATGGTCTGGTATAGTTTTCTTGCTTCTTCCCAATTCTTATCAATTTCTCCACATTCAACTCTTCTATTTCCAACTCTTGTACCAGTAACTTTCTGCATATCTCTTCATCATCCTTGTACCTCTCCTGTGCCTCTACTTTATCAGATTCTTTCAGATTGAAAATCACAATGTTATTCTTTCTCTTTCTATGTCTTCTATTTTGGTCTCAATATTCTCAATCTTCTCTTCCTCTTTCTTTCTCTCCTTTCTTACCTCTTCCACACTCTTGCTAACAATTTCATCTCTCATTCCTTCCATCTCTGGTCCTGGTTCTTGCCTTTCCTGGACAGTCTTTTTCACTATTTCAATTTCTTTTTGCTGTACCAGTAGATTCTCTTTGCATGCCTTCATTACATCATTCTTCCCATCAATATTCTTCTGTATATTATCAATAGTTTTTTTCATTTCTTTCTCTCCGTTCCGGTAATTGTATGGACCCAAGTTTAAGGATGTTTCCAAGTGTAAAATCTTCACTAGGAAACAAATTTCTCCTTTCAAAGTAGGTATCTTAAATGTGGCGACCTGGATCCATTTTCTTACTAAACTGGCGACTTTCCTGCCTCACTTTAAAACATGGAATCTTATTCAGTAAAATATTAAAAATTGACTCTAGGTATTTAGTATTTAACAGCAATCTTCATTCAAATAACAGTCGCTAACACTTGTTCGGGGACAAATTTTTCCAACAGGGACCAACACCAGTCTGCAGAACATGGGACATTTTTAACATTTTCTGTGTGAACAATCCTTAATTTCCTCCTATGGCTATATTGGGTGTAGTTAGGTCATAAGCCCCCCCGGTCAAGAGCCCCCCCGGTCATAAGCCCCCCCCGGTCAAGAGCCCCCCCGGTCATGAGCCCCCCTAGGTCATAAGCCCCCCCGGTCATGAGCCCCCCCCCCCCCCGGTCATGAGCCCCCCCCCCCCCCCCCCCCCGGTCATGAGCCCCCCTGTTTTTAAATCCTTATTTACCTATATTATTTAATCCTTATTGACACTTTTGTAGTTCATTACTGATTAGACATAAAATATATGTATATCGGGGCCAGTCTGTATTTGGTGCACAAAATTCCACTGACTTCTTGAAAAAGCTGAAAAAATCCACCCTAAATTTGGCTGATCCACCAACATTATGCCCATTTTTCCACCGAAAATTAATGGTAACCTAAGAATAAATAGCTATAAATCCACCGCCTTTGCCAGAATATTATATTCAAAGGGAAAAAGTTCCACCGACATGTCGGTGGAATTTACCACGAAATACAGACTGGTATCGGGGAGCGTGCCGCCCCCCGAACCCCCCTGCCAGGTCATTCCAGATTGTATTTGGTGGTAAATTCCAATGATATCTCGGGAGATATTCAATTTCTCTTAATGAAAATATTCCTACAATGTCGGAGGATATTTTGCTATTAATTCCTATATTACCATTAATTTATGGAGGAGAATCTGGAAAAATGTTGGGAGGACTAGACAAATTGATGAAAAATGTTGGCAGCTATTTCTCAGATTTTTGAAAAAGTCAGAGGAGTTCAGTGCACCAAATACAAACTGGAGGTCATTAAACAATCATGAAGTGTGCAGTACAACAATCTAGCGAATACAACAAACTACATGTAACATTAGCAACTCTCAGTTATTTCTATCTAAGTAGTTCTTCATTTGTTTAACTAGGTAAATAAGGATTATAAAAACATGGAGTGGGGGCTTATGACCGGGGGGCTTATGACCTAGTGGGGCTCGTGACCGGGGGGGCTCTTGACCGTACCCCGGCTATATTTACCAGTCTGCAAAGGATCATAGGATGCACAATCAGTCTCCAGATATTTAATTTAAGGAGTGATTTGTCTCTAAAGATTTTTAAATTTCTCTCCAAAATGATCAAAATTCTCTCCACTAATTACATGTAAACATAGAAATTAATTAGGAAATTGTCGCCGGATAATTCAGGAGACTAATTTCAAGGCCTCAACAGTCACCGGGTCCGGATGAACTGCACAACTTCATGCATCTTTTGCAGACTGGTATATTTACATGTATTCCAGACTGGAAAACATAAATTCTAACAGAGTTACTCCTATCTTCATGCATTCCCATCAGTGATGTTCATCATCACAACAAGCCCAATTGTGAAGCTTAAATGACTCATTTTACATTAGTTTTCAGTTTTCACTGCGGAGTTGAAATTTATGAAATAATTTACTGATTTCTGCATTTTTTAGGGTTAAAATGAGTAATTTTTGTTCATTCTAAATACCTAACAGGGTTACTAGACTACTAGTCAATCTGAAATGAGTTATTATTCCACTCTGGCTGATGTATTTAACTGAGAACAGAAGCCAAAATAGAGGATTTCTTGGAAAACAGTTTACCAGTTCCTCACTGTTTCTGCTGTCTGTGTCTGGGTCCAACATGTTGAAAGTCACTGACAGTTTCCATTCTTGTGATCGGGGACAAATTTGCCTCAATTGCCTGCCATACCGCGGTCAAATTTGTTCGCTAACACCAGATTTCAGATAAATCTGGGCATTTGTCGGAGTAGCGTCTGGACGGGGCTTAAGGGTCGAAGCTTCGAGCCACAGTAACAGTCAGTGTGGACTCTGATAAGAGTGTCCCCACTTGCACACACGGTTACACCCAGGATTCTTTTTACAGAGAAATTTGGATTTGGGCGCAGCAAATAAGTGAAATCCACTCTGGAAAATACCTAAGGCTAATAGATGAATTTTAAGGGCTAAATGCTGCCGATTATACAGTTCCCATTAATTTATTACTGTATTTTAAGGTTTGCTAAACCCAGATTGTATTTGATGGTAAATTCCAATGATATATCAGGAGATATTCAATTTCTCTAAAAAAATTCCTGCAATGTCGGAGGATATTCAGCTATTAATTCCTATATTACCATTAATTGTGGGAGGGGAAACTGGAAAAATGTTGGACTTGACAAATTGATGAAAAATGTTGGCAGCTATTTCTCAGATTTTTGAAAAAGTCAGAGGAGTTCAGTGCACCAAATACAAACTGGTGCTAAACTACAACAGAGAGATTAATCCATCAGAAAAGACCACTTTTCAGAGTGGAATTGTGAAATAACATTGGAACATAGCCAGACTGCAGGAACTGCAACTGGTAAACTGTTCTCCAAGAACTATTCTATTTTGACTTCTGTTCTCAGTAAAATACATGTAAACATAGGAGGAAATTAAGGATTGTTCACACAGAAAATGTTAAAAATGTCCCATATTCTGCACACTGGCTTGAACATAGGAATTAAATAGGGTCAAGCAGGTAAATGGTGGCACACTAATTAACAGTATCTGAGGCCTCAATTCTCAAACAAAAGAAACATCATAGCTTCAAAACACACATTAAAAACTTAAATTAATCGATTATATTTTATAACATGCACTGCGCTTCTTTTGGTAGCTATGCAACATTTTAATGTAATTTTGGTTCAGATTTCAGAATATTTTAGAGACTCTCTTGAGAGAGCAGCCGTATTTAAAAATTAAAGGACAACAATTTAGTGAAGTTACATGCGGTACCCTAGGACTTGGGTGCAGGATTAATCCTCAAATCCTGCTACACTTTTCTAACTGGTGGCTGGGCTGGGTGGAGCCAGAATATATTCCATGCTAAATTTCACAGACTTGTTGTTTAAATTTTTCTCCTTTGAAAATAACATTCTAACCAAGTTGGTGGAATTTTAGCTATTTATTCTTATGTACCATTAATATTTGGTGGCTAAATAATTATAGAATATAATAATAGTCATCTTATTTTTTAAAAAATGATTAGGTAATTCTCAACTGCAACAGGCTGACACCATCTATCTAGTGAGAAACATTCAACCTAACAGATCACTAACTTTTCTGAAATTTAAAATATCTGAAAAAAGTAACAAATAGTGCTGTGTTCATGCAAATTAGAATCATAGACATATAGTCTACAAATTTGAATGCTATTTTATTGCTATAATGGGAGATGATGATTATGAAGATGAAGCATCATGTAGCACACTGATGAAAAAAAATCCAACTGCTCCATTAGACGAGTGCAAGCAACAACATCAATTTAATGAATCGGATATTGATAAAGGTAATTCTCATTAAATGTTCAGACCTATCATATAAGCTATCTGCTAACTTCCATAATACTATAAGTGGGGCATTCTCTGTAACCAAAAAAAATTGAAATTAGCTCCCTCCTCTCTTGGATTTTGATGAAATTTGGTTTATATCCATTAGGGATGGGACGAAGTATCTGTATCGGTACTCGGTATCGGAAGTATTGGCAATTTTTCTGGTATCGGTACTCGGTATCGGCATCTTTTTATGGTATCTGTAGCTACTCTGTATCGGTATAAGCAAAAAAGTGCCGATACCACTAGTATTTAAAAAGAAATATATATAATTTATTATCTATAACAATGAAAATTTTCAATTTAAATTGATGTAACAATGATTTCATATAGATAGGTAATCCTAATTTTAAAAAAATTCAAATTTTGTAATCTCCTTTAAATAGTCAAAGTATCGGAATCAGTATCGATGAAAATCTCAGTATTGGTGAAATTCTAGGTATCGGTATCAGTGAAAAACTGAGGTATTGGTATCAATGAAAATTTTGGTATCGTCCCATCTCTAATATCCATTTCTGACATTCTGATTTCAATCCAAACTATATGTCAAAAGTTAAGACCTGGCTGGTTATTTTGAGGTCATGCCTAAGATCACATATTTTTGATGAACAATAGCTAACTAGAGTAAAAATTGTCATGAATATAAAAAATTATACATATTTGGAATCAGAATTGCACAAAGAATCTAAATATGAAGGTAGTAGAACTCCCAAGTTGAATAATGAACATTTTACCCTCAAACAAAAATTTGAGGTCGAAATTTGCCCTCTTTGGCATCAATTATAAAAAAAATTATGAATGTGAAAAATGAAAACACATTTATTAGCTATTAGGAGGTACAATTAAAAGTTTTTTTATGTTGTTATAAATGCACGTAACTTACCTCCAACTGAATATAATATTCATAAAATTTGTTAAATTTTCAGTTATTGTAAAATTTGACTTCTCTGACAAATAAAAACTAAATTTTGTTTGAATAAAATATAAAGGCAGGATTACTAGTAATTAGGATGTTGCTACAAAGAAAATTTTGTTTATATTCATATCTCCATTTTTATTACCTAGTGTACAAATAAAATATAATTAGGTAACCAATTGATCAATATATTGTTAGATTTCAAATAGTGTTAAATTACAACCAGCTAAGGAATCAACAGCTAAAATAATTTTCAACGAGCCATAATTTTTTTAGCATACTGGACACTTGCTTTCACTTTTTGTAAAACATAAAAATGCTACTTCCATTTAATTAGGGGTAGCTCATTTCAAACACTAGCTACAAGATGTCTTGGCTCAGCACAGGAATATTTCATTATCTTGTGATGATATGTAGTTGAGTTAACAGAAGCAGAGGAATGTTGGAAGTTCATAGTAAAATCATCAAATAAATGTTCTTCCACAATTCCATACCCAAACATAACTGTCTTAAATCACTACAACAAAATGCCCCATTTTGATACCTAATGCCAGAGCAAGACATCATGTAGTTAGTGTGTCAAATGAGCACCCTTAATTGAAAGGAGGTAGCATTTTTATGTTTTCACAGGAAAAGGAAATGCTAGTGTCCAGTATGCTAAGAAAATTATGGCCCATGAAATATTCAACTAATGTCTAATAATTCTCAGCTGTTGATTCCATAGCTGGTAGTAATTTAACACTTTATTTGAAATCTAACAAAAAATTTATCAATTGGTTAGCTAATTATATTTTATTTGTACACTAATAAAAATGGAACTATAAATATAAACAAATTTTTCTTTGTAGCTACATCCTAATTGCTAGTAATCCTGCCTTTATATTTTATTCCAACAAAAAATAGTTTTTATTTGTCAGAGAAGTCAAATTTTACAATAACTGAAAATTTACACAGTTTTATGAATATTATATTCAGTTGGAGGTAAGTTACATGCATTTATAACAACATAAACAAACTTTTAATTGTACCTCCTAATAGCTAATAAATGTGTTTCATTTTTCACATTCATAATTTTTTTTATAATTGATGCCAAAGAGAGCAAATTGTGACCTCAAATTTTTGTCTGATGGTAAAATGTTCATTATTCAACTTGGAGTTCTACTACCTTCATATTTAGATTCCTTGTGCAATTTTGTTTCTGAATATGTATAACTTTACATATTTATGACAATTTTTACTCTAGTTGATTTTTTACTCTCCAGTTCCATTAAAAATATGTGACCTTATAAACCAAATCTAGGTGATCTCACTGAGAATGCCCCAATTATCTTGTGACTTTTTGTTTGTTGGTTAGCAATAGTCTTTCTTATAAACTATAACTAATCTAATTAGATAGAGATCTCTCAAATTGCCATCTGGCAAAATACATTCATATTTTATTTGTATACAGTTATTGCCTAACCCTATAAACATCTTTTTATATGTAACAATTTTAAACCATGAGTCTCTATCCTCATGTTCAATTAGTTGGCCTTAATGTAATTCTTTTCAATTTTATATTAGAATTCTCTAGTTCTCATTAGGAACTGGATTTAATGTTTGTTGACTAGTGATTCTTATTAAAGGATTAGCAACTAGTTAGAACTTAGAAACCAGTAGGGTAAAATTAATTTATATTGCAAATTACATCTTTAATATACATTATAAAAATTATATAACTTTATTATATTACTAATGTTAGACACTGACTAAGTTTGTTACATTTATCAATGGTTTTCAGAGCCAGACGGTAAAGGATCATCATGCAATTGCATCCCTCCTAACAAATGGAGTCCTCTTTTTCTGGTAAATATTACAAAGAGTCAAATGGTTTACCAACAACAGTGCTAATTCTTTTGATTTAGCTATGTATTTTTATGTCTTCACTATCAAATATGTAGACTTTCAATTTCATTAAGACCATAATAATCTACCTGTTGTTAAATTATTCATATGGAAGCAATGTTATAATTTGAATGAAAAGCTTTTTACTCTAGCAGTCTAGCTATTATTGTGGAATTCTTGAATATTAATGCCGTTTCATTTTAATACTTAACTAGTTATCAATATTCTTATTTGATTCTAGCTAACTCTAAGAATCAATTAAATTTGCTTCTTTTCAGATTTACATACTTTCATTTCTTGGTCACTGGGGTGACAGAAAATGGATGTTCACTGCTGGAATCATTTTAATTCAAGTAAGTATTGGCTATCATTTTCTAGTTCAATTGATCCAACCTTTCAGCTCTCTTGTCTTTGCATATATCAATTATTACATTACTGCTATGAGTAGAAATAGTTGTGATGTAATATGAAAATAGCTTCCCATTATTGATCATAGTGCATTACTATTTCAAGTGTTCTGTAATGTTCCTGCTGCTTACAATCAGCTGAATTATGACTCTTGCACAGATAACCCCAAAGTCCCTGCGCCTCATTGCTCTCTACTACTCTGCAGTGTCACTCTTCGTCATTCTCTTCAGTCCTCCTTTGGGCTCTTGGATAGACAAGAGTGGACGCCTCAAAGCCGCTCTAACCTGCTTGATTTCTCAAAATCTCTTGGTAGCGCTCAGTGGATTCTGTTTCTTATTTATTTTGCAGTTTCCTCATCTCACTGAAGGTGAGACCTAATGTTATGAACAGTAGCTACTAAATTAAATGTTATGAACATAGACAGTAGCTAATTTATTATTAACTTTAGTAGAAGATCAATAATCTCTTTTCATCATAGCTTCTAAACACCTTAACTTCTAAAAAATTGAATTTAAATAATTTATATTATATCTTAGTTAAATAACTTTCTTAACTACCCTTCTTTAAAATTGAAGCTCTTTACCTGTTCTTATTTGTTGGATATCTATTGAAGGTCTATCCCATTGCCTTGTACTGTATCCATGTCTCCTCTACACCTCTCACATTGCCTAGTATTGTATCCATGTCTCCTCTACACCTCTCACATTGCCTTGTATTGTATCCATGTCTCACACCTCTCACATTGCCTTGTATTGTATCCATGTCTCCTCTACACCTCTCACATCGCCTTGTATTGTATCCATGTCTCCTCTACACCTCTCACATTGCCTAGTATTGTATCCATGTCTCCTCTACACCTCTCCCATTGACTAGTATTGTATCTATGTCTCACACCTATCCCATTGACTAGTATTGTATCAATGTCTCACACCTATCCCATTGACTAGTATTGTATCAATGTCTCACACCTATCCCATTGACTAGTATTGTATCAATGTCTCACACCTATCCCATTGACTAGTATTGTATCAATGTCTCACACCTATCCCATTGACTAGTATTGTATCAATGTCTCACACCTATCCCATTGACTAGTATTGTATCAATGTCTCACACCTATCCCATTGACTAGTATTGTATCCATGTCTCCACTAGGCAGGGATGCATGGCTTGGCTGGTGCCTGGTGACAGTGGCTATAGTCAGTGCAGCAGCAGCTGCTGTCTCTTCCAGTGGTACTCACACCTGTCTCACCAAGGACTGGCTAGTGGAGGTGTGTCATGGGGACCTACAGACATTGGCAAGTATGGCATGACTAGTGTGGAGTACTTAACTAGTTAATTAATCATTCAATGTAACAGTTCATATCTTCTGCATTATATTCTACTTCTACTGCCTTAAGTTTCAAAGGAGACCTTGAAAATGAGTTCCCTTACATTAATTGAGAAAACATGACTTGGCTAACTATAATTTTATTCTTCATTTAAATCTATTTCTTTCTAGCTACAGTGGATAATTTTTTAACTGACATATATGTCCCAATATTATTGTTTAAACTGCATCAAGTCAAATTACTTCTTGTGGTTATTTGACATGTTTGCTTTAATTAATTTATTTATTAACTCGAATATAGCTACATTAAATCTTGCCAATAGTCTCATTTTTTGCAGCTCCACTGATTTCAGTTAAAATTTAATTGATTATCGAACATCTTATCATAAACCTCTTGAATGATTATGATTATTTACATGTATAAAACAAAGCTCTTCATTCTTAATTAAACTATAAGTTTTCCTAATCTAGTGACTCACTTCCACAGAAGCAAATGCCATCAACAGAGCCATAGACCTCGGTACTGAGGTGCTGTGTCCTGCTTTTGTTGGTTACCTCATGACAGTGTTCAGTGTGTCTCTCGGTGCAGTCATTATAGTGGCATGGAACCTAATGAGTCTGTTTGCAGAGGCATTCCTCTACCTCAGAATATATAACACCAGTGCTAGAGTCAGCAAACCCAAAGAGAGAAGAGCTGAAGCTGTAGGTGTTGGGGCAGTGCTCAAATATATTTAATAGAATGATATAAAATTATTTAAGGGAAGATATTGGCATAATTAAAATGTTTGGTGATTTAACAGGAAAATGAAGAGAGGGTGGAAAGCAGTTCTTTGTTTGGAGTGCGTAAGAGTTTAGTCTCAGTGTACCAATCATGGCACTCTTACATGACTCACACCATTCGCTCTGCAGGAGTGGCACTGGCACTGCTGTACATGACTGTACTCAGCATAGACAATTACTCCATAGGTGAGTAGGTAATTACTCCATAGGTGGGTAGATAATTACTCCATAGGTGAGTAGGTAATTACTCCATAGGTGAGTAGGTAATTACTCCATAGGTGAGTAGGTAATTACTCCATAGGTGAGTAGGTAATTACTCCATAGGTGAGTAGGTAATTACTCCATAGGTGAGTAGGTAATTACTCCATAGGTGAGTAGGTAATTACTCCATAGGTGAGTAGGTAATTACTCCATAGGTGAGTAGGTAATTACTCCATAGGTGAGTAGGTAATTACTCCATAGGTGAGTAGGTAATTACTCCATAGGTGAGTAGACAATTACTCCATAGGTGAGTAGACAATTACTCCATAGGTGAGTAGGTAATTACTCCATAGGTGAGTAGGTAATTACTCTATAGGTGAGTAGGTAATTACTCCATAGGTGAGTAGGTAATTACTCCATAGGTGAGTAGGCAATTACTCCTTTGGTGAGTAGACAGTTACTCCATAGGTGAGTAGGTAATTATATTATCCTTCAAATTGCTATCTGTATTATGGTGATGGAAAGATCTCCAATAGTGGAAGTAAAATTATTTTAGAAGTATCTAAATGATCTTACCTATTTATTATGTCAATAGCTAAATTATTTATTATAGCTAGTATGAAGATTAATGTAGGTACTTTGATTAATTTTGCTTTATTAAGAGTTTGAATATAAATGTCAGATCAAACATAAACGTGATATTTTTGTTGGTAGTTCTAGCTATTTTCAATCTAAAGACAATTTTTGTTTTATTATTTAATTTCCTCTCACAGTTTCATTCTCTATGTTCACAGCTTACATGTACGAGTCTGGCATCAATCCAGGTTTGCTGGGAGTCTTCACGTCCCTCTCCTCCATTCCTGGTCTCATAGGATCTATTATTTTCCCGAGACTGCGTGTGAAGGTGCGTCAATATTTATAGTAACTACTGAACTAGTTACTCAGTTGCTAAATAATCACCTGTTTACTTTGCATAATTCGTAGGAATATATTTATTTCACTTTTCTTTCTACCTTGCCTTCTAATACTAACTTTTATTTTGGTGTGTGTGTTCATAGTTAACTATTTTCTAATTGTCTATACAATAGCTTACCATCTTATTTGACTTCATTAATCCATTCCCTTTTCGTGTGCATAACAACCTTATATTTGTGTTGCTTTTTATTTACAGTCCTTTACTGTGGATTAAAATTGATCTATCTCTTTCTTAGTATTTCTTTATCTGCTTATATTGATCTTCTCTTTGCATTTTTATCTTCCTGTGTATTTCAATCTATTTCTGTCCCCTTCAGATTGGTGTTGAGAAGACTGGTCTGATTGGTTTCTTGTGGCTCACTTGTTCCCTGACTCTTTGCGTTGCCTCGGTTTTCTCCCCTGGCTCACTCTTTTACCTCATGCAAAGCCCTGGCAAGTTAACTTCTGCTTAAAGATATTCTAATTCACGCTACTCTACACAATTGCATTCCTTTAGAAGTGATATTTTATCAGTAGATGGTAATACTAAACTTTGCAGCTCATCTGTTTGCCGAATAATAATATAAGTCATTAACAACTTGGTGTTTAGTCGTTGCAAGCGATTTGTTTCAGTGTTTCCACCTACTACTCTGATACTCTCTTTGATAGGAGTTACGTCATTCAAATTATTCGTTATTTTGGTTGGTGGGAAATTACTCGCTACACAGCTAATTTTCTTTCAAGATTTCAATTTTTAACATTCCAGTAAGCATGCTAAGTAATATGCTAAAAATAATGAAAACTTGTTAGCTATATTTTATTACATTTAGTAATATCAAAACTTCATTTTTTAGAATCACTGAAAGTAATAATAATGAATCGCTTCACCTCCAAATGAAATTTCTCTAGAATTCCATAGGTATTAATTTTAATCCTCAAAAAGATTTCAAACAGATATCACAAACACTCTAAACAAGAAACAGCATGTCCTATGTGTGTCATTTGACATGAGAAAGGCCTATGACACTACATGGCGATATGGTATACTGCAGAATATACATAAACTAGGCTTTAGAGGCAAACTTCCTATATATATCAAAAACTTCCTGATTAACCGGACTTTTAAAAACAAAATCAATAAATCATACTCTACTACCCATACTATAGACCAGGGTGTCCCACAAGGTGGAGTGCTGAGTTGCACTCTGTTCTCCCTTGCTATAAACGGAATTTTGCAATGCATACCAGAAAATATCAGTGCCTCCCTGTATGTAGATGACCTTCTAGTATATTGTTGTGGTTCCTATGTACCGGGAATGGAGAGGAGACTGCAGACTGCAATTAATAGAGTGAGTGATTGGGCAAACTCGCATGGATTCACTTTTTCACAGCCCAAGACCCACTGTATCCACTTTCATAGAAAAAGAAAATTTCAACCACCACAGAAACTAATGCTTGAAAACTCCATCATTTGCAATAGAGAATCTATCAAATACCTAGGTATTACTTTCGACTACAAACTTACATGGAAGGAGCACATCAAGAATCTGAAGATAGACTGTATGAAGAGACTCGACTTACTAAAATGTCTGTCCCACACCACGTGGGGGTCAGACAGGACTACAATGTTAAGACTATACAGAGCCATAATCAGATCTAAAATGGATTACGCCTCGTTCATTTATAACTCTGCTGCAGACAACATCATAAAACTCTTGGACCCCATACACAATGCTGCCCTGAGGGCACTGGAGCATATAGATCATCCCCAGTCATCAGCATTTATGCTGATAGTGGAGAGCCACCGCTAAATCACAGAAGAGAACTACTTGCACTTCAATATTATGCTAGGACATTGCAACTAGAAACATCAGCCGCTCTCCCATACATCCAGGCACCGGAAGACACTATAAAAAACACAACTTTCTCAGAACGCATCACTAAAACTCTATCCGAACTAAACCTCCACATCTCAACCATGATTTTTAGATATAAAGCAGTCCCGTTATGGCAAGCGCCTACCAGTACAAAATGTGACAATGCAATCCTGCAGTGAACAAATGATGAGATTTTATTTTTATGAACATATTGACCAATATCACAAGAACCAAATTCAAATTTACACTGATGGCTCTAAGAGTGACGAAGGCGTGGGATGTTCTGCCGTCGGCTTGGTGGGTGGTACAAAGATGAAACTGATGAGTGAGAGTTCCGTCTTCACTGCTGAACTGACCGGGATCTTGCTGGGACTGAATATTGCCCTTACCACAAGTGGAACTGACTTTGTCATCTTTAGTGACTCTCGAAGTGCTGTCCAAGCAACACAACAATATGACTCAACTCACCCACTTGTGAATAAAATAATCTTAAAACTACTAAGGGTGAAGGAGATGAAAAAGAGTGTGACTTTCTGCTGGTGCCCGGGACATGTCGGTATCTCAGGAAATGAGAGGGCCGACAGTATGGCTGTAGCTGCAGCCTCCGGGAACGATGAACCTGCAAATGACGATGTTCCCTATAGGGTCTGGTATCCCATTATAAAGCGGATGATGAGGGAAAAATGGACGAGGGAGTGGCTGCATGTGGATTTCAATAAACTGAGAGAGCTTAAGGATACAATTGAAGTGTGGCCATCCAGCAATGACAAGATAAGGAAGCACTCTATAATTATTACGCGTCTGAGAATTGGGCACACCAAGGCTACTCATAAATATTTGATGGAGGGAGGGGTGCAGCCATACTGCGATGACTGCATTGTCCCCCTGACTGTAAAGCATATAATTGCAGAATGCCCAACATACAACGATACAAGAAATAGAATATATCCCCAAACAGAGCATCAACCTCCTAATGACATATTAAGAACCATCCTAACTGAATCAAATGATCAGGAATTCAATATAAATAAACTTATAACATTCATTCAAGAAATTGGGCTCTATAATGAAATCATATAACCATAGAAGACCCCCATTGAAGCCTCAAGAAACAGCCATTGCAGCCATAGGCGAAACCTGATCCAGCTGACGTTGAGTGCGACACGAGATAGTATTTTCTGAAGTGTCAAGGCCATCGGGACGACTATAATAATAATCAAAAAGATTTCCATTAGAGTTTTATTTCTTTATTAGCTATTATGTTATAAAACTTGATATCTGCACCATATATGAAATATAAAGATG
This sequence comes from Caprella mutica, assembly GCA_947561585.1. Taxonomy (NCBI): domain Eukaryota; kingdom Metazoa; phylum Arthropoda; class Malacostraca; order Amphipoda; family Caprellidae; genus Caprella; species Caprella mutica. The sequence goes on along the minus strand of CANNZV010000419.1, from coordinate 91,818 downwards.
TGCCTACTAATATTTTTCAACTATTTTCTGTTGTAGATGACAGTAAAAACTCTACCACTGGAGCTAATTTAACCAATGATGTTGACGACTTCAATAATTCATCATTTAGTACCACGGAAACAATTGAATTGGATAAAACTCCCGATAGTTATATTTCAGTTGCTCTTCTTCTCACTGGCATAATTATATCCCGGTTTGGTAAGTATTTTGCTGGAAAAATTCCTTAATTTCATACCTGAATATGACTAAAAATAGATAATTCATTACATAATTTATTTTTATTTCAGGTCTCTGGACAGCTGACTTGTCAGTGACTCAGAGTTTGCAGGAGCTTGTAGAGACGGAGAAAAGGGGAACCATAAATGGTAAGGGGGAACTAGTGACCCCATGTCTCTTTTCTTAATTCATATTGTAGCCTTTGTAGATGTGTTATACATAAGGAGTCAAAAAAAGCGGCTATGAAATTAAAATAGTCATAACTTTAACAAGAACCACCGTATTTTCATTTGGTTTTCTTTATCTAATGCAGAATTTTGTCAGTTATAACCACAGAAATCTACATCATGCGTTATTCGTTCTTTTAATTGATTCAGATTAGCAGGTGAGGAGGAGTATACATCATTTTACAAATAACAACACAAGAAAATATTGCAAGCAGTTTAATCTGACTTCCTCGGTCAGATTCAATTGCATGAGCCTTGGAAATGACTAGATGTTCAAAAACTTCTCTCAGTCGTTCTTCAACAGCAAGTGTCCACCATATTAGATTCAGAGTTGCTCCATAAATATGATTAAACATAAGGGTTCTTGAAATAATCTTATTTTTTGGAGAAAATATCTGTTCTTTTGATAAACAAGGTTTGAAATAAACTCGCGCAAGAGCTTTTCACCACCCTCTACTCATGAAAACAAACTAACAATGTGGTTATAGCTAGCTGACAAAAATCTGCATTAGCCAAAGAAAACCACACGAATATACGGTATTTCTTGTTAAAGTTATGATTTTAATTTTGTATCCGCTTTTTTTGACTCTTACTGTAGACAGGATTTTATATTCTAAACATTTGAAGGTCTTTAGTTGAAAAGCAGCAAATTATTATTATAAAGGTAGAACCTTCTTTGTATTGTAGAGTTTAATAGAATTAGGCCTCCATCCCACTTAAAATCCTAAAGAGCCGTACACACGTAGGGTTTTTTCAGTCTTTCCACCAGACTTTTTGCTAAGCTCCTCCTACTTTTTCCAGAAGAATATAAGAAAAACGATATCATTATTATTTATTTCAGTTGGTATCCATGATACCTGTAGGTATCATGGATACTAAGCTTAGCAAAAAGTCTGGTGGAAAGACTGAAAAAACCCTAAGTGTGTTTTTTCCTCTAATATTCCACAGGTGTTCAGTCTGGACTGAATATGTTCTTCGACTTGCTGCGCTCAGTGCTGCTAATCCTGATGCCAGCCATTGATACTTTCGGTTTCATGATCATCATCTCTTTCGTCTTCATCACTATTGGGTAACTGATATATTCTTTACAAATATTTTACATATCAACCTTTTGTTTGCGTTGCCTTTTATGTAAAATATTCTAATAGAACAATACTCTACTGTGAATTAAAATTTCTCGTAACGTTATGAAATTTACAAGTAAAAGCATCTTGCACATATAAGAATGTAGCTACCTAATTTAACGTTAGCCTACTTTATTCATTTTGAAATGTGCGCGCTTTTTTTTCTTTTAACTAAGGCAACAGTAGCAATAATTTTCACGGCATTTGATGTTCCTCTTCTTCGTTTCAGTTTATGCAGTTACATCAGTTTCTACTCTCAACGGAGGAAATTCAATGAGAAAACTGAAGACTGCGAAAGTACAGAAGAGATGAAGGCTCTTAAAGTCCCAACCAATGAACAGCCGTCTGTTAATGAGGAGGAAAAACAATTCACTGAAGAGAAGACTGAGGCTGCTTTGTGATAGTAGTAATGTGCTAGAGATTGTTATAGAATTAATAAGTAATTAATTTATATATAAATAATGTATTGTAAATGCTAACACTTTTTCACATTTCTTCAAAGTTTCTCAGTACAATTTTGTATCTCAACAGTACTTAAGTAGATTATGATTTCTTACAATAATTATCATGGACACATGATCTTAAGCCAGTGCATTGCTGCAGTCATGTCAGTCATACTTCAATTGTTTGGGTATTCAGCCAAAAATAGGTATTTTTTCATCATGCATTATATTATATAGGTAGGTATAGCTATTTTATATATTATTGTTACTTGTTTTTGAATTTTAAATATTAAAAAAAAATTAAATAAATAAAATGTATTTTATTTGATTTCATTTTTATTAACATACAGTTAGCATGTCCTCAATTCGCCTCTTCATTTTTCTCTTCCATCCATTAGTGCAGCTACAGGTTTTTGCGTCCCTTTTCGTTAAATTCATTTGTAAGTGACTGTGATCCTCGCTATTTGCCGATTTTGCACAATCTCGAGAATGCACTGCGCCTGCGCGTTTCTATGATCGTAAAATTTTGCGTAAATCTCGTGAGTGTGCAAGGGTCGTGTGCGTGAATTAACTATCGGCACAATCTCGAGATTGTGCAAGGGTCGTGTGCGTGAATTAACTGTCGGGACAATCTCGAGATTGTGCAAGTCTCAGTTGCACATTTATCAAATTGCTTATTCTTATCAATAGCATGGAATTTTATAGAAAACTTTTCTTAACTTTTTATTTAATTTAAAGCTATATTTCTATATTAAAAACATAAGGGAACAAGAGGGGTTAATTTCAAACTTTTGGTAGAGTGTTTGATATCTCAGTAAAATTAAAATACCAGTTTTATCTGTGTTACTTTATATCAAACTTTACATATAAAAGTGATGGAACTGAAGCTAACAAACTAAAACAACATGTTTTTAACAGAAAAGATACTTGTTCAAGTGTTCTTTAAGTAACTAACTCAAGTTTAATTACCAAGATAGTACCTAGTTATTATGTATAGCTTTAATAATCATAGTAATGATAAATCATAGTAATGATAAATCATAGTAATGATAAATATCAAAATTCTCCATGCTGAGCAGTGATTATCAGGGTAAGTTCCAAGTTATTGAACAGTTCTATATTTTTAATCGTATAAGAAATAAGTAGGTTTATAATAATAAATAAATTATTATTAAACTTTTATTTTAATTAGAGGTTTTTCCTATTATCCTAATATTTTCCTATTATCAAAAATGTGGAACTGTTCGTTAACTCGGAACTAACCCTATCATTAACATTTAAGGATTCTATTATGACAGAAAATATATTTTGGTGAAATGGACCAACTAAATGCATAAATAACTGATTATTTTCTCCATCACTGTTGGTCCTGCTTCATACCCTTTACCATGTGTCGTGCATTTACTTACCTTATAAAACCTTTACTCCTAGAAAAGGCGCAGCGCATTCTCGAGATTGTGCAAATCAGTAAATGACGCGGAACAACTGCATTCATGGAATAGCTTTTCTGCATCCATTAGCGGATCACCGAATAATGATGGGATACTTTTTCATGGCGTCACTCACTTTCAGTTAATTGAAGTGCATTTGCATTACCAACGTAATGAGCAATAGAGAAAGCAACGTGCATTTTTATTTCTAAGAGTGCATTTTATTTATAATAACTACAGTTGCTATAAAATGCCAAGACTTGATAAAGGCAGGCCCCGCTATTATTACCAAAATTACGAAATAGACTTATTACAAAAGGCAATAAGAGCGAAGTATGACTCAGGTTATTAATTATAAATATAAATGTAACTTAACTTCTCATTTTCTATGAGTAAGAATAAAAGAAAAGGGGGTTGAAGGTTCAATTTATAATTTAATAGCGTGTGTTAGTATGTAAGTATCTATATTGGAAAGATGGAAGCTTTAGACTCTAGGTGATGGAAGTTCAAAGTAGCGAATGATTAATTATTAAAGATCAACCAAAGATTAGTTAGTAGGGTTGTGACGTAGCACTTATTCTTAAAAGCAGGCAATACCAATATGCATGCATTTTCTTTTTAATCGCATGCTGCATATTCTTCTAGACTCTTTTGTCTAGTCATAAAATGCAATGCTACTGAGATATAAGTTATTGGATCTCTCCTATTTGCCGACCAACACCAAATTTAATATAAATTAAAATTTTCTTTTGTACTTTTGTCAATAAAATTCAAAAACATAACCGTTTTTTGTAGAAACTAATACTTTTTGAGATATGAGGGTTTGAAGTTATTCATTCCATATGCATTACTGAAGAATTGAGAACTTTTTGGCCAATGATAGCCGTAATGTAGTTTGTTGTATCCGCCAGTTTGTTGTACTACACACTTCATGATTTATTAATGATCTGGCAGGGGGGTATGGGGGGTGGCACGCCCCCCATTACACATATATCAGTATTGAAGTAATGAATGGAAAATATCAGGGAAACTGGAAATATTCGATATATGTATTTCGGGGGGCGTGCCGTCCCCCGACCCCCCTTTCCAGGTCATTAATCAATCATGAAGTGTGCAGTACGACAAAATATCGGACACAACAAACTACATTACTGTTTCATGTAAAAAATCTATAATGTTCGAGTAATTTCAATGAAAACGCGAGTTTTTTCAAAGTTCCCATCCCTCAAGTAATACATAGGAAATATATAACTTTAAACCTTCATATCTAAAAAAGTATTAGTTTATACTAAAAACGGTTATGATTTTCGAATTCTATGGACATAAATACATATAGGAAAATACGGGTCTTTCCCATTTGACGACCCCCACCAAATTCAATTCAAATTACTTTTTTTATATGTATATTTGTCCATAGAATCCGAAAATCAAAACCGTTTTTTGTAGAAACCAAATTTTTTGAGATATGAGGCTTTAAAGTTATTTATTTCCTATGTATTACTGAAGGATTAGGAACTTTGAAAAAAATCGTGTTTTCACGCTTCTTGGTCAAAGATAACCGTAATGCAGTTTGTTGTATCTGCTAGTTTGTTGTTCTGCACACTTCATGATTGTTTAATGACCTGGCAGAGGGATATGGGGGGGCGGCACGCCCTCTTTTACACATATATCAGCATTGAAGTAATAAATTGAAAATATCACGGAAACTGGAAATATATTCGATATATTTATTTCGTGGGGCATGGCCCCTCCCCCCCCCCCCTTCCCCCCCAGAGCCCCTCTGCCAGGTCATTAATCAATCATGGAGTGTGTAGTACAACAAACTAGCGTATACAACAAACTACATTACTGTTTCATGTAAAAAATCTATATTATTTCAGTAATTTCAATGAAAACACGAGTTTTTTCAAAGTTCTCAATCCTTCAGTAATATATAAGAAATAAATAACTTCAAACCCTCATATCTCAAAAACTATTAGTTTCTACAAAAAAAAAACGGATTGGATTTTCGGATTCTATGGATAAAAATACATATAAAAAAATTAATTTAAATTAAATCTGGTGGGGGTCGTCATATGGGAAAGATCCAAGTTATTTGTTTTTTGCTGTTATGTTATTGTTAATTGAGTTTTACTTGGTTTCATCTGCATGTTTACGGTACTATTTAAATTAATTTAATATTTACTCTTTACTACATTATACTTTACTAAGCTTAATACAAATTAAAAGTTTCCCTCTGTTATTGATAAATTTCTAAACGTAAATAAAAAACTGAATAATTGTTTTATTTAATATAACGTTTTCCATTCCAAAACTTCTATACCTATAAATATTTCATAACAAAAGACAATTTAGATATTTAATATCTGAATATTTTTATATAGTCCTACCAAACAATGTACCTACAATTTTTTCAAAATACATGCAAGGAAAATGGCGAAAAAAGAGGACTAACTAACCTAAATGTAGATACAAAATGCATGCAATAAAGTTTTTTTAGCATGTTTCAGAGCTTAAGTGCATGCTTTCAAGGCATACATCCATGCTTTCAAGGCATACATCCATGCTTTCAAGGCATACATCCATGCTTTCAAGGCATACGTGCTAGATTTTAAGAGCACGTGCATGCTTTTTAGAGCATAAGTTCATTGCGTTCATGGCATGTTTTTTAGTGCATGATGTCACAACCCTAGTAATGAGTTTGATACTAAATTTGTATGATTGTGTTACATTGATCCAACAGTAATTTCATTCACTATACTTTGAACTTTCATTACAATTGATTTCAACTAAGCTATAAGTTGATCCTTCAAAACCATATTATTTTATTCTTATTCATGGAAAATGAATTATTAGTTACAAATATATAATAATTTGAGTCATAACTCGCTCTTATGCCATTTCAATTTGTAGCTAATAAGAGCAGAGATAATTATATAAGCGGGGTCTACCTGTCAGGCTGAATTTAACAAAAATATGTAATATTGGACATTTCCCATTTGAGCACCCCCACCCAATTTAATTTAGATTTTTTTTATATGTACTTTTGCCCATAGACTCCAAAAATCAAAACCGTTTCTTGTAGAAACTATTACTTTTTTTTAGATATGGGGGTTGAAATTATTTATTCCCTATCTATTACTGAAGGATTAAAAACTTTAAAAACTCGTTTTCACGCTATTTGACCAATTTTGGTCAAAGATAGCCGTAATGTAGTTTGTTGTATCCGTTAGTTTATTGTACTTCACACTTCATGACTGTTTAATGACCTGACAGGGAGGCCCTCCCATTACATATATCAATATTGAAGAAATAAATGGAAAATATCATGGAACTGGAAATATTCGATATATGTGTGCAGTACAACAAACTAGCAGATACAACAAACCACATTACAGTTTCATGTTAAAAATATAATGTTTGAATAATTTCAATGAAAACACGACTATTTTCAAAGTTCTCAATCCTTCACCTAATACATAGGAAAAATTAGGTAACTTTAAACCATATCATATCTCAAAAAGTATAAGTTTCTACAAAAACCATAGTAAATAACTATTTATTTACTATGCAGAAAACTGTTATGATTTTTGGATTCTATGGATAAAAAAAATTAAATTACATATGGTGGAGGTCATCAAATGGGAAAGATTCGTAATATTTTATTTTTTTTAATGTAGCTAATAATACTTTATTACTACAGTAAAACGATGCGAAACTCTTAATCTATATTTTAAACTTCCTTGTTTGAGATATTTTTATTCAAATTACTTGCCTACCTCAACTTAAGTATGTGGCAATATTATCATCCAGTAAACTCGCAATATTTTGGAGTTTATGAAAGTGTCCTGTGACGTGTTTACCATCGTTTGTTACATATAAAGCTTAATTTTATCATTTTAAAGCAGAATATCATCCTGATGCCTCTAATTATCAATTTATAGGTTCACATATAAAGTACTCCAGTTTTTGAAAGCATTGAATCATCATATTTATTTTTTAAATCTAATTATTATGTTTAATAAATAAGTGACATGTGGCAACACTCTCAGAATGTAGTTTATTTACTGCCAGTTGTAAACAAACCATCAGCTGGAGCAGATTGGCACTATCTTTATCGAAAGTGTCATTCTTATGTGTGAAAGCATTTAACTCTTATTCATTGTTAGTCTCTTAATACTTCTAATTATTCAAAATGGATGAGATCAGTATATTAAAATCCCAATTGGACAAATTAAAGAAAGAACGCAATGAATTGGAACATAAACTTGAGCAAGAAAGGCTCAAAAATAGTTCCTCTGCTTCCTCTCATAATCCACGTGAAAGAATTGGACAAATGTCTGCTGAAGTTGTTGATAGCAATCCTTATAGGTGAGTAGGTAACAAAAGTACATGGAAATTTAGTCTTAACTCTAGTATTTTTTACAACACCAGACACCCGAATTTAAACTGCTAAAGTGCTAAGCAGATTACTAGAGTAAGTCTGAGTAAACAGACTGCCCAAGTAAAATAATATGGCTCATGAACTGATTAAACTCCATTTGTCTCTAGTCTCTACAGCTCTTTTCAAAAATAACCAAATTTCTCTCAAAAATGATCAAATTAGCCTAGGTATCATAAATTCTCTCCCAGTCTGATTATTTCTCTGCAAAATAACATTTGTAGCATTGGAGAAAAATAGATATTTCTCTCCATTTGTAATTGAAGGGCTCAAATTAACTGTCACAAACTCACCATTAAAATGGTTAGTTAAGGGTTATGCTATTATTAAATCCATTCTGAAAAACTGCTTAGGCTATCCCAGTATGAACAATTGGGCAAACAGCTCCCGACCACATAGTGTTTGCGCCCGCACGCACTAGAATATTTGGAAGTTACCTCCCGCCCAGTCTGGAAAACTGCTTAGGCTAACAGATGAACTCTATATGCTAAATGCTGCAGATTATACAATTTTTAGCAATTTACCATTAATTTTTGAAGTCTGTAAAACTCCAAAGTCTAACAGAGTAATTAGTTCATCAGAAAGCACCTATTTTTCCAGACTGGTATTAAATTTAATGGGCCTAAGAAAACTAACACTCTGGAAAAAGTGGTCTTTTCCCAGTCTACAGGATAATGGATATGGCATATGCCCAAGTAATAAAGCATGTCCAAACTCGCCATTTTAATGGCGAGTTTGTGACAGTTATTTTGAGCCCTTCAATTGCAAATGGCGAGTTTTATCTATTTTTCTCCTATGCTACAATGTTATTTTGGAGAGAATTTTTGAAAATTTGATCATTTTGGAGAGAATTTGTTGAATTTTGGAGAGAGCTGGAGAGACAAATGGCGAGTTTATGAGACATGCTATTTTACTTGGGCATATGCCAGGCATATGGGACATTTTTTACATTTTCTGTGTAAACAATCTTTAATTTCCTCATATATTTATATGTATTTTACTGAAAAAAAAAGCCAAAATGGAGGATTTCTTGGAGAACAGTTTACCAGCCTCTCTGGAAAAAGTAGTCTCTTCTCATAGATTAATTACTCTGTTGGAGTTTAGCAAACCCAGTCTGCAGAATATGGAACATTTTTCCAAGACTCTCTGCGGGAGTTTTTAATTGAATTTTAGAAATTGGAGATCTCTGCGGGAGATCTTGAATTAATTCCTATGTTACCATTAATTTAGCTGCGAGAGATTTTGAATTAATTCCTATGTTACCATTAATTTAGCTGCGGGAGATTCTGAATCTGCTGCTGAGAGTCAGAGAGTAACTGTCTCTCAAATTAAAATCTCTGCGGGAGAAGAGACACATTCTGCAGACTGGTAGCAAACCCTAAAATACAGTAATAAATTAATGGGAACTGTATAATCCGCAGCATTTAGCCTCTAAAATTTATCTGTTAGCCTAAGGTATTTTCCAGAGTGGTTTATTACCAGTTCCTGCAGTCTGGGTCTTTTCTAATGGATTAATCTTTCTGTTGGAGTTTAGCAAACCTTAAAATAGTATAATAAATTAATGGGAACTGACTCAAACTGTATAATCCGCTCTAAAATTCATCTGTTAGCCTAAGGTATTTTCCAGAGTGGATGGCCAGCACATGTCCATTAAAGCCAATTACCAAATAATTGGGTCAAGCAGGTAAATCGCGGCACAGTAACAAACTGCGGCCTCTAACAGACTAACACCAGAAACATCATACCATCAAAACACACGTTAAGAACTTAAATTATAGCATGCATTGCGCTGCTTTTGATAGCTATGCCATTTTAATGTAATTTCTGTTCAGAATGTTTTAGAGAATCTCTTGAGAGCCTGAGAGGGCCGCAATTAAAAATTAAAGGGCCACAATTTACCTGCGTGACCCTATAGCATCTTATGAAGTATCATTTTGGAGAGAAATTTTAAATTTATGTTATATATACTTAGAGAAAGCTGGAGATTAATTAAATCCCTTAAGCTGGAGATTATTAGATTAATTAGATCTCCTATTCTGTTCATAGCAAAGTTAATGTAAATATCCATGTTCAAAGTGTGACAGGAAAGTCGCCAGTTTAGTGAGAAAATGGATCCAGGTCGTCACATTTAAGATACTTTAAAGAAGAAATTTGACTTCCTAGTGAAGATTTTACACTCGAAAATATCCTCATGCTTCATGTCTGATGACTGATGCATGTGCATCTCTTGTCTCAATGTCTCTTGAGACTATTTTTTGTATTTTATGAGTGATTTATTTGTTATATACATGTTTTTCAACTTATTTCATCCTTCAAAAGTCGCCAATATACTGGCTACTTTGTTCATACTTTGAAACATGGGTAAATATATGCTTATATAGGGATTAATTCAGAAGTGTTCTAAGCGAAATTAATGTAAATATAGGAATTAATTCAAAATTGTCCGGAGAGATTATCCCAATTCCCAAATATCTCACATATTCTGCAGACTGGCCAAATCCCATTTAAGACTAATTTGGTTCAATTTTTCAAACCTTGTTATTCTTTTCTCATTAAAAGTAATTTTGAAACCTCCCTCTCTCTATTTAAAAATTAGAATAGATTGCTTAGATTAAAAGGGTTGTGCATCATGCATGCTATTATTATATTTAGGGCTATACCAATACTATCTGTAAACAGTATCACCAGACTGCAGGAACTGGTAAACTGTTCTCCAAGAAATCCTCTATTTTAGCTTTTGTTCTCAGTAAAATATGTGTAAATATAGGACCACTAAAATGGCTTGGGATGGGACAAATCAGGGTTATATCAAAAGGGGGAGTATGATATACTTCAAGTAGAGACAGATCTGTCCCTACAGTATTATGATACACCTATGTTATTTATTTTCACTATTAGTGAAATACTGTTGGGACCAAATTATCTCAAATTTTTGCTCTTTATAATACTGTTGGGACACTTTTGTCCCATGCCTGATAGTCCAGCATTAACTAGAGATATTGGTCGAGGTGGTTTATAGGTGTCATATGAACAGGGAAATATTGCTAAACACAAAATTTTGGACTGTGCAAAAGTGAGAGTGATACTGCAGACTGGCAGTATCGGTACTCGTTATATCGGCCAATTATTAGGTCTCGGTATCGGATCGGCAAATATTTATTCAAAAATGCCGATACCACCAATACTATTAAAAAGTCTTATTTTTATCAAACATTTACTTGTCACACCTTTTATTCCTTTAGTTTCTATTGTTGAAAAAAAATATACAATGAATATCATCATAACTAATTATTTTTGTTTAAAGTGTCTTTTCTTAAGTTTAACAGCAGCAGACAACAATAAACTGAAAATGATACATGTTCAGATGGCCAACTGAACCAATTATGACAGATATATTATGATAATAATGATTAAATACCTATGTGGTAAGAATTACAATTCTGGTTAAATTGCTATAAAAAGCAATTATTAAGTTGTAAAAGCATACAATATAGTTATATAAATCATAAGCTCACGTACCGTGACATACGTAAGTTTGTAAACAAAATGGCTGTCAGATGACGCGCTATGAGTAAGTATATTCCAAATGGACCCAGACATGTATCAAACTAGTACTAAAACGGTTTTATAGGATAAGTCGTTGCTATTCAATGAATATAAGCAAGTATTAAGAATAATGGTTAAATTAATTAAATTAATCATGTTTTGGATTATAAACAATGATTATAATACTTGAAACTTATTAATATTCAATTTTAAAACAAACTGGACGAAGCCACAAATAAACCAATTCATTAGATCCGGTTTCTTAGCACTACTCTACACATACGTCATCAATGCTGCCAGCCAATAGCGTGTGCGTTTATGGTCTTAAGAACATTAAATTATAGTATTAATAGATTGTGCATACCTACGTAGTATGTACATTATACAGTTCATATCAGACTTGCCGAATCTGATACTATTGTTTCAGATTTGGTACATTTAATACATAAATAAAATTTATAATATGTAATTAAAAAATATCGGTATCGGGAGTATCAGAATATAGATGTTTTTCAAGTATCAGTGTATCAGTATCGGCAGATTACCAAAACCTAGTATCGGTATCGGCAATAAATATGGTATCTGTACATCCCTAATTATATTCATTGAAGTAGTATTTCTATTCTCTATGTTACTGGTTATGTACAAACTGTGCCAAGCTTACACCTCACCTCAAATAAAAAATATCCTATTGTGTTTTCTACCTTGGTACTTCTAATGAATCCCTTTCACATGAGATATGATTTAACTAGCTCTTGGTACACTGGATGCAGAAGAGGTCTTGGAACAGGATGCTATTGTTATTTGTTTGAACTTAGACTGGTTGGATCATTACTTTTTTGCTCTGATGAACAATAATTTAGCTGCCTATTATAGTTATAGTATAGTCATATTCCTATGTGGGTGATGTTCCTATATAAACATCACCCAAAATGTAGAATAAATTCATTTAACTAGGTGATAGTATTAGAGGGCAAATGTCAATCTACTAAAATTCTTCCTCTTACACACTGTTAGTTTTTCAACCTCAGAATGTTGATAATTTCCTAACATACAATTTTTTTTCTAGTCGCCTGATGGCATTGAAGAGGATGGGAATTGTTGAAGACTATGAGAAAATTCGTACCTACACAGTTGCAGTGGTTGGCGTGGGTGGTGTTGGTAGCGTTACCGCAGAAATGCTCACACGGTGCGGTATTGGTAAGGTGAGTCATGGAAAGTATAATATATTTAATTTCTTAAATTTAAGAGTCCTGTCTAGTATTTCTAATTGTTTTGTTTGTTTTTTAGTCCCTTTTTTAAATGAATATTTAGAAGCTAGCTTCTATTCTGTTGATAATAATTTGTGATATATTCTTATGCCAGAGTTAAATTTCCTTGAGAGATTAATGGCCTCCATCCAGAAGTATAATTTAGAAACTCTTGAGTTTTAAATAATAGCAATGGGCATCCCTTGTGATACGAACTGCTGTAGAAAACAAAGCCACTTTCCTATCTGACTGCTTCTTTAATTTATCTGGTTTATATACTCCTTTTTAGATCAGAAGTTGTACTGTGAGTGGTTAAATGAGATGCAAAATATAGGCATCTTTTTATAGCTTTAGACTATTTAGTAACTTTCTTGCATCATTTTGGAAGTTCATTTCAATTATAGTTTATTTTTTACTTTTCCTATAAAGAAATTTTCTGTGTTCATAAGCTCATTTAGCATAGGTAATCTTTTTATATGTAAACTCATTTATTCTATCTACTAAAGATAGCTAACTAGTTAATAGTATAATTAATGATTTTTAAATGGTAGCTATATCATATATGCAATATTACTACCAAGATTCAATGATAAATTTCTATCTAAATCATATATTGGCAAGAGGTGATGCATGCCATTTATGATAGCAAAGTGAATATAATGTCCTTTATTTTCCCCAGCTGATTCTCTTCGACTATGACAAAGTGGAGTTAGCAAACATGAACAGACTGTTCTTCCAGCCACACCAAGCAGGACAGAGCAAAGTAGCTGCAGCAGCTGCTACCCTAGCAAACATCAACCCTGATGTACAGTTTGAAGTGCATAATTACAACATAACTACCATGGACAACTTTGATCATTTTATGGACAGAATTGCGTATGTTTCTAGATGTTAATGACTTTTCATGAATGCTTTATTGATTGCTTTCACATTAGATTCATATTCCATTTAACAACATTCTGAATGAATGAACCATTATTCAATCTCATCTGAAAATAGATAACAACACTATAGTCACAAAATATCAGAACTGAGTTTATATGTGTAATCAATTTACATATTAACAGAAAAAGATAATGAAGTCAAAACAGACAATCATAATATATCTGCAAAATAATCATAACACTACCTATGGAATTTATATGCACAATCTGGTTCCCAAGATCTCAAGAGACTCTCTAAAACTAAATACTTCCAAGTTCATATCACAGTCAAAAAACATAACTTTCAAATATCAACTAAAAAGTGGTATTATATCCTAATTAATCAACAATATTCTATCACACCGTTGTTCTAAATATCCAACTGCATGCTATGAATAATGAGTGCCTTGTTTTCAGGAAAGGAGGGCTGAAGCAGGACTATCCCGTTGACATAGTGCTGAGTTGTGTAGATAATTACGAGGCTCGTATGGCAGTGAATAGGGCGTGCAATGAGTTGGCACAGACTTGGTTTGAGTCGGGAGTGGCAGAGAACGCTGTCAGTGGTCACATCCAGTTCTTGGTACCAGGGGAAACGGCATGTTTTGATGTTAGTATTCACTTTGTGAAATTGGGTATTATTTCATTAGAGATTGTTAAGTACATGAAGTAATTTTTTTGTATTGGCAGTGTGCTCCTCCGTTAGTTGTTGCGAGTCAAATTGATGAACGAACACTGAAGAAAGAAGGCGTTTGTGCAGCGTCCCTCCCCACCACCATGGGAATAGTTGCTGGTTTATTAGTTCAGAATGTATTGAAGTGAGTCTCAAGTAGAAAGATATTAAAATAATCAATTTATGTTGCTGTATAAATATCTCTATAGAATTTTGCCAACACAATATATTAATTTTCTACTGCTTCTGCCATCTGTGATTCAATTTATCTAGAATAATTTCATTTTATTTCTCCCTTCTGCATTAGACTAATTTTTCATAAGCAAAATTATAAAACATTAAAATTGTGAATTTATGTTTCTAAAGTGACATGAAGTTATTGGCAAAAGTTCAACCTTACTATAAAATAACATGAGTGTATTGAACCTTACTTCTCAGGTATCTGTTAAAATTCGGAGAAGTGAGTTACTATTTAGGGTACAATGCGCTGCAAGATTTCTTCCCAATGATGATTGTGAGACCTAATCCAACGTGTGAGGATATGTGGTGCAAAAAGAGACAGGCAGAGTTCCAGGTATGACCCTTACATCTTTGACACTCTTTGTCAGTTGCAGTCAATTTTTAATTTCACTCATTGCTTTATGTTTCTGCAGGCTAAAGAACAGACTAGGAAAGAAATGGAAGCAGCTAATCCTCCACCACCCGTTGAAGAAGTGGAAGAGATTGTACATGAGGAAAACAATTGGGGTGAGACTGAACAGACTGATGAGATGTTACTAACATCAGTTGTGTTTGTATTGTACAGCTTCTGTCATCAAAAGTCTAGCCGTGTAGCATCGTTATTAGAATTTGTCTCAATATTTCTGTTATTTCCTAAATGAACAAACTAGCTAATTGGAACACTGATCGAAAATGTACCTTAAATATGTTAATTTTCTAATATAGCTTTGTTAATATTCTAAAGTTTTTCCTTGGTAAGTTCTCTATCTGTGCCGAGTATTTCCTATTGCTAACTGCTTCATATCTTAATTCGTGTTTTTTTACACATTACTAATGATGCTCTCTGGTACCTGCAGGCATTTCTTTGGTTGATGAAACCCCCACCGAGGCTAGGACAGAACCAGCAGGAGGCACCTCCCCCGACTCTCCACCCCCCAGGACAATAGGAGGTGGTGGTGGTAGTGCTAATCTCGCCCCCGGTATCAGGGTGGCGTATGACAGGCCTGCTGCCGAGGGTGCTGAGGACGAGACTCAAGATGCTGGTGGCAGTGCGTCAGGTCTGCAGGACGTGTCATTGGATGACCTCATGGCTAGGATGAAGAGCCTCTAACTCACCACACTTTACACCAGAGATAAACACCGTCAGTTTGCTCTGCTAGTGAGAATATATGAAAAGAGAGTAACTCATTGGCTAACAAATGACTGATGAACTAGTAGCTAATTCTTCCTGAATGAGTTGAAGCCCCGTGAGTCTGAGTAAATAATCATTCGTTCGTAGCTAGCTATCAAAATAGTGATTTACGGATGTACCATTACGAAAGATGTATGAATATTTAATCAGCACAAATAATAATTAAATGGAAGGAATTGAAAATATAATGTTTCATCTCTCAGTTTGTACCTTCAAAATTTTTGACTATAGATCTGAATCTACTGAGCATACCTTCTATCACTGTATTCCATTGAACAGTGACTTAGCTAGATTTTATCTCATTTCATTATTATTTAGAAGGATAACTCTGCTATCACAAACAGCCATGTGTTCAATTGTGGTACTCCATTGCACTTATTTATCAGGCGATGCATCATATCACACACCTTCTACTCGTATGTTCATATCTCCGTATCCAGCTGCTACTATTAGTCTAGATATGGTAAGTTAGATGCCAGATTGCTATCACAACTGTTCTCATCATTCCATTGATATTAATAGTTGAGACAATTATTTATGTTGTCTCCCATCCAAAATATATGTTATCAATTTAGTTGCTTCTCTTTTTAATAGGTTTCTATGCTAGCTCTTTGCAATGAATTAACTTAATTAATTTCTAGATCTAATTTATTTCCATTTTAAATCAGAGGTTATTTATGTATTCTATTTATTGTTCGTAAGATTCTTTTTATCTAAATAACACAATGTTATGTGCAAAGCAAAATTCAAAATAGGATGAAGTAATCAAATTGCAGGATTTTTTTCTGATACTGGAGATTATTAAATTTTAATAACGCTATTTTGATTCATTGGTTAAATATGATAAGTGGTCTTGCCGGTATTGAATTTAGAAAAAAAAATCAAATATCTTGACAACGAGTGGTGCATTTGAACGATTAAAACTTCCCTCCTGTTTTCCATTGTTAACTCTAGATTTTTTTTCAGTTTTTTAATTTTCTGGTAATGTTGTGTAGTAATGAACATTATTGTTTGTATATTCTGTAGGTGGTTAGAAATAGCAGTACTTATTATTTTCCATCTTAAATATAACTCTTCATTTTATGAAGAAAAGCATACGAAAGTGTCTCCAAATGTCCTTGGCTACTATGACAAATTTGATATATTCTTGAATTTATAAAAAAGATGTTTATTATTTGAATAGAGTTTTACTTTGGGAGTTTCTATTCTAAATCCACGCCTTTGTTAAGTTTTTACTCATATCTGTATTTCAAGCGAAACATCTGATCATAACTTGTGTATATTTGTATTTTTGTTCAGTATTATTATCTGTCTCAAATTTAATTGGTTTGAGAATTATGTAATTCTAAATTTTATTTCTGTGGATTTATCTGAATAAATTGTTTTTATCATACTTATTGTTTTTATTTGGAACTCCTGTTTGCAAGATTTACGAATAATCCCAAATATATTTGGTAGTTGTTCAAACTGTTACGTAGAGCTATTGAACCCTATATATAGTCAAACTTTATACTGTCTACAGTGGAGTGAAAAGGGTTTGAAAAACATTTTATTTGAGCAACACATTTTGATGTGTTAACGCTACCTGGTGTTTGGGGGATAGCGCTAGGGATGCGCTCTTGAACAACGTGGTCTTATATTTTAGTGTTAGATAATCTTTATAGGTTTCATTTACTATCATTAGGGTTGTGACAATATTCTTTCCGAAATATGCTTTATATTCTCTAAATATATTCTTTTATGCTCTGAAATATGCTTTATATTCTTTTTATGCTCAATTATGCTCTAATCATAATAGTGCTGTAATTCGATTAATAAGCAAGATAAGGGATGTTAGCAAGATCCTTAAATCATATTTGAATGGCTATCTCATGTTTTGGTGCAATGGCAATTTTTCAAGAGTTTAAATAAATCGTTTAAACTAAAATTGAGACAGCTGCACTGTCAATTGGGCCCCAAAAAAAATTAAACCCTGAATAAAATTGGGCAGAAGACACAATATAGAAATGTTACCTTTTTTTTACTAGGGAAGTGACAATATTATCTTTGAAATATGCTTTATATTCTCTTAAAATATGTTTATATTTTTTTAATTCGATTGATATACTCGATAAGGTATATGTTAGCAAGCCCCTTAAATCACATTTGGATACTAATCTCATGTTTCAATGTAATGAATATCTTTGAAGTATTTAAATAAGTCGTATTATTTTGAATCATGTCATTTGGATCCAATGTGTAGTGTACATCGTCTGACAAAGACAAATATTGGTAAAAAATGGGTAAATTTTTATGGTTATACGTTACATTGAACAGTTGTTTGGATAAAATGAAATTAGGAGAATACATTTTGTTATAATAATTCATAAACCTCTTCAATATTGAACACTGAACAGGCTTCAAATATTTCACATTAACTTTAATTCAATTTGTTTGTTCCAATAATTCCGGCATGTCTAAAATACCTACATCCTTATTTTCTATTTTTTCTTCATCTAAAATTGCTACATTCTTATTTTCTATTGGCTACATCATTTACTTCACAGGAGTTCACTATACATTCACTGTATAGAGGTACTGAAACTAGAAAATTTGTTGCTTACATGACCTATCTCGGAACAGAAAATTATAGTAGTTTAAAAGAATAATAGTATTTAACATGAAAAGAATATGTTCTATTAAAAAATATTTATTTTTTCATAACGAGAATATTTTTTTCATGTAAGGAATATTCTTCTTTTTAAATATGCTCAAGATTATATTTTTTATACAAAATGCATATTGTCACAAACCTAGTTATTACAGTGGCAAGGGTCTTTAATTAAGTTAATACAGTAAACTCTGATAAAAAAATGGCCAATAATATAATTTTCTAGGGACCCAATTGTCTTGGGCCCAACTGTCAGTCCATGCAATGTGTACACTGTACATCGTCTGAAAAGTTCAGTTACAGTAATATTGGGTTAATGAAACGGGTAAGTTTTGAATTTTAACTACGGTTACGATTAAATGTAAATACATTTTGTAATATTTATGAAACTTTTCAATATTGAACTTTGAGTAGGGTATGTTCCAATAATGTTGGCATGTATTGTTGGGCACCAGTCTTTTAAAATGCCTACATACCTGCTTTCTATTGTTTTTTTGTGGATATACACTGCTGATCAATAATATAAGACCGTTTGAAAATTGGATAAAAAAACTAACATTTTGTAGATAGGATTGTGAATTTTTAAATATAGGTTGCTGTTAACAATCTACATAAATGTTCCAAATAAAAAACAATTGCACCATCAACTTTTTCTTAAATCTGCATTTTTATGAAATAAGGCGTTTAACACTTGATCATAAACATAAGACCACATAACTTAAATTAGGATAAATACCAAATAACAAAGAAAATGTCAACAAAATTGGCTTTAATAGTGAGTTCTGCCTCCATTGCTTCTGATTATTTCAAAAAATTTCTGTGGAATACTGGAAATGAGGGTTTCTAGCAGTGTAAGGGGAACGTTGCTCCAACTCGTGAAAATGGACTCTCGAAGCTCATCCACAGTGGCATACTGCTTTCCATTTTTGTAAACATCCCTTGCCATCCACCTCCAGAGGTTTTCTATAGGATTCAAGTCCGGGGAGCATGCGGGATGCTTCAAAACCCGAACACCACTTTCCTCTAAGAAGCTCATTGTCCTGCGTGCTCTATGAATTGCAGCATTATCCTGCTGGAAAACCAATCTATCTCCACACAACCGTTGTCCTTCGGTCACCATATTAGCATTTTGGAGCATTGTGATGTAGCCAGCTGCAGTTCGACGACCATGAACAATCTGCAACTCCATCGTTCCTATGGATGAAAATGCTCCCCACATCGTGACATCATTACGGAGCCTCTACCGCTGTGCCGTGTAGAGTAGATCTCAGGAGGCATTTCTTTGTCATGCCATTACCTCTGGAAGCCATCTGGACCATCAAGATTAAACTTCTTTTCGTCTGAGAAGAGGACTTGCATCCATTTTCCAGTGTCCCCCGTTTGGTAATCCTGACTGAATCTCAGACGGTCATGCTTGTGGCGTGGTAAGAGCCGGGGCACCTGCAGACGCTTTTTGTTCACCATCCCATTGATGCGTAACTGTCGTCTAATGGTTATTGGGCTGGAATCCGTAACTGTAGCCTCCTTAATTTCCCTAGAAGTTAGTCCTCTGTCCTTCTTCAATACACGTTTGATCCTCCTATTCAGCGCAGAGGAAATTTTTCTTGGTCTACCTGTATATTTTGCCTTTCCGTAGTTTTGGGGATCCTTTAAGAAGTTGCAAACTGCAGTTTTGCTTCGATTCAACTTGTCAACGATCGCCCGTTGTGACAAACCCTGTTGGTGGAAATCTAAGATTCTGGCACGCTCAACTTCACTTAATTTAGACGCTTTTGGCATTGTGACACCTTTATGCTATGACTGCTAATTTTAAACCGAGTGAAAACTATGAAATAACCCTAATTTCAGCTTTTTTGCACCATGGTCTTATGTTTATGATCAAGTGTTAAACGCCTTATTTCATAAAATTCAGATTTAAGAAAAAGTTGATGGTGCAATTGTTTTTTATTTGGAACATTTATGTAGATTGTTATCAGCAACCTGTATTTGAAAATTCACAACCAAATGTTAGTTTTTTATCCAATTTTCAAACGGTCTTATATTATTGATCAACAGTGTATATATTTTTAGTTGTATTTAGGTAGTTGTAATTTTTGCTTATATGGCGTATCTCAGAACACAAAAGTTTATAGTTTCGGTGCTAGGACAATTGCCACCCGCGGATAATTGCTACCCCCGGACAATTGCCACCCGGACAGTTGCCACCCCCGGACAATTGCCACCCAAATAATTAATATCAGGCCTATTAATTTGAAAAATGGTGATAAAATATGTATATTATTGTTGTACAATTAATTATTAATTATATACATTATAAGATAAAAAAATATTATTATTCGGTTTCTGAATGTGCTTTTTAAATCTTATATTTTTCAAATCTTATGTTATCGACTACTTTATACCACTTCTTTAGAACGATTCAAAACTGTTTAATTCCCTTAGTCTATAACATTTTCAGGATTTACACTAATAGATTTTCTCAAACACCACGCGTCTACAATTTTAAGCCAATTAACTTTTTCACAGATTATTAGTTAATTTGAAACTGCACTTACTTATCACATATAGTCTGTACGGAATGACTGCTTTTATGCCAATGAGAATCTTAACTCATAGATATCCTAGAATATGGATATTTGTTTATTAATGATAGTATTGATAAAGGAAGATATTTTTAATTTACGAAGGACATGATCAATTGAATAATTCGTATAAAAACAACATATAATTTATTATATCAACTATGGGAATAATTAATTTTATAAAAAAAATATTAAATGTGGAATGAAATTTTTTATCTTATAATGTATACAATTAATAATTAATCGTACAAAAATAATATACATATTTTATCACCATTTTTAAAGTTAAGAGGCCTGATAATAAATAGTTTGGTGGCAATTGTCCGGGGGGTGGCAATTGTCCGGTCACGATAGTTTCATGACAAAATATTATTAATTCACGAAAAGAATATATTTTTAATAAAGCGAATATATTTTTATAAAGAGAATATATATTTTATAAAGAGAATGTATTTTTTATAAAGAGAATATAGTTTTATATAAGAGAATATGCTCAAGAATATATTTTTATGCTAAAAGCATATTGTCACAACCCTAACTATCATATTTTCCTCTTTGTCAGCTATAGAACCATGAACTATTAAAACATGTGGTAAAATCCTTTCAATTGAAGAGAAAAATAAATACCTTCACAAAATACTTCCAATAATATTTACTCAGTGAAAATGAAACTAGTGCCAATAGATGGTTATGTATTCCATATTTTATTAGCATGGATATATATTATCATAGGTGATATAAGTTTAATTTATTTCGCTGCCCATGCTTTCAGTCCAAAAAGACAGGTAGTTGCGGCATTTGGTCTTTTCCCGCCTGTTCCAGTCCCTTGTTGAGAGCTTTGCCGAACTCCACATTCACCGCCTGGCGGTAGAACTCTGACTCTATCAGCACCTTGTTGAGGTCATTCCTGTCATCCTCGGACATGCGGGGAAGTAGAAACTGGAGTAAAAGAATTAAATTATAACAATAGAAGAAAACAATCGTGATGTGAACTTTAAATAAAATAGGCAAAATGTAACTGCATTATTTATTAGTTATTTAGAAATATATACGGAGCCGTGATTATGTTCAGCTTCTACAAATGAGTATAACATAGATAAGTTTCATTCGAAGGATTATTAGTCCTGGTACAGTGCAACTCCTGAGTTAAGAAGTTTTGATTCTTTCATAAATCAGTGCCACTTCATATCTCAGGGGCACTGATAGTTTTTTATGATTAAGATCTTGGAGAACTATGGTCTTTGAGGGATAACTAGAACGAAATTCTTGACATATTTCGTTTTCTATAATTTGAGTATAGAAAATAGTTCATAACTCAGAAGCATTTCATAATTCATGTCCTTCATTACTCGATTGCTTCATAACTCATGAATTTTACTGTATTATTATTTTACTACTCACATCTTCATATCTCTTATCGAAGTATTTTTCCCTTCCATCCATGATCTTCTCCTCTATTTTTAGGTTCTTCAGTTGTTCTTTGTGCCAAGTCTCTGGCAACTCTGTGAACTCTTCTACCTTTCCATCCCACACTCTAACCTCAAGTGAAGACCCATTCTGTAAAGCGTTACAACCGTAATTTCAAAATATTGTAATAACCATCAAAACTGAGACCTATATTTTTAAAGCTAGTGTATCTTACCAATAGCTTTATGTACTTTTTCTTGATAGCTTCTTGCATAACTTCATTAACTGGGCTTTTACGCAGCATCCCAAGAATCATGGGAGGCGGGGCCCCTTGATACATGGGCACAAAGTGAGATCCTCCAAGTACAGTACCCCTGGTAGTGATAGCAACATTTTACTCTTAAATTGACTCGTTAGAATATTTTGGCAAACGTCATAATTGAAAATATACCAAAACTTGAAATAAGTTTCTCAATTATTTATTTTCACGTTAACTTTAACAAATTTCCTTTCGACGCCAGGTCTGGCTGTTGTTGAAGCCGTATTAGATTGTTCGAGTTGACATTTTTTTTTATTTTATACAAACACTTAATGCATTATCTCAATATACAATTTTCATTTGTCCAGGAATATTCTCTACCTATTATCTGGAGATGGTCAGTGCTTCATTTTACAGTAACAACTTAAAGCCACCTAATTTTATAAGTACCATACCAGTTGCATTTTAGTTAAATATTTAATTATATGGTTCGTCATTGCACTGTCTATCATAAACTCTCTTGATAATAAAAACACTTAATAAGGGTCAATATTAGCGGGCGTACCAACTTCTAGATTCGATTACTTAATGTTTTTCTTATAAATTATTAACAATAGCAAATGTGCTTTGAACAATGGAAATAATAGGTATATGGATGCAAAAATTATGTACATTTGTCGAAAAATCTCCTACAAACTCGTTTATAATTTATTTAATTTCATAATTTAAATTATCAAACGGTTGTCTAATTTATATACTTGTCTCACAATCTAAAGTTGCCACCACAAACCTTTCAAAGAGCTGCACCACTCCCCAGCAGAGTGAGTTCTTATAGGCAATGACGATAGGATTATCGTCTCGACCCTTGACTTGACCTGGTCTGTACCCGTCCCCTGGCTCATACTCTACCATAATGCCAAACAGACGAACTAAAAGAACACTGGTGTCAGACAGAGGTGGGTGTAAACTCTGGTAAAAAGAGAAAAAAACAAAACATGAGAGGATATCAGATGGTTGAAAAATAAATAATTCCTTTTTACATATGAAATGCATTTTAAAACTGAGTTATATGGATTTTATTATATCATAACTCTGTAAATATAGTCAATGCACTGCTAATCACTCACCGCTACTTTCTCATCAAGCCACTGAGGAGACCTGAGGGCACTCTTCATGTCTATCCTACTGGTCATCATTCTCTGCTCACCGTCAGGATACTCATCAGAAAACTCAAAGTCCACTCCACTCGCCCTCCTCGTCTCTAATATCTTCTCCTTCTCCTCTCTATCTCTCACTCTTTCAGCTTCTGCTGATTCACCATCTACGATTTCTCCGTAGGCGAGGATGTAGTAACTCTCGAAGGAGGCTTTGTCATTAGAAATAATGTTATCAACTTATCACTCCGATTGATTTAATTAATTTACAGTTTTTTGTAAATTATATTATTTTATGCATACAAATGAACATTCAAAATAGAAAGTTGGAATGAAAATACACCTGCTCGGTAAATCTTATTATTTCGTATTACTCAAATCTCACCAGGCAAATTAAAAGCTCCCTGCACATCCACTTTAACTCCTTTTGAAATGTCATACTCTGTGAAATGAGAGAAGTCTGTCACAGGTGCCACAGTCGCTCTTCCTCTGGGCGGTTTGGCCGTCAGCTTTCTCTTCATAAACTCCTGTTGTTCAAATGAAAATTAATAATAAAAATCCGAGAATTGAATGGCAAAGAATTCGTAGGATATATTGTTTGATGAATAATTATCGTTGTAAGGTAAGAGTGCATGAAATTCTAATATGGAGCCTCACCTCAATTTTCTTCACATTAGGGTCCTCTTTCCCCTCTCCCCTCATCAGGAATTCCACCTTCTCTTGGACTGTGAAGTTTTCGTAGTCGGGGTGAAAGCTGTAATGGTGGATGAGGGTCCACTCTGTCTTTGTTGGCTCGCAAAGAGAAGTCTCATAGTAGCCTTTGGCGTAATTTGGAGCAGGGATGTATTCCTTTGGTACAGAACAATCCAATATAAAATAAAATCCATAAATAGCTAATCGAAAAAAAGTAATAAATTGATTATTAACAAAATTATCATACCTTAGTGTGTGGCATTATTCTAACTAGAAGAGTCACAGAAGGCAGTACTTTATTCTCGTCCATATCTGTAGCTTTAATGTTTGACATTCCACCCTCGGGATTGGGTTTGCCAGTTCTCAGTCGCAGCTGATAGGCCCCGACTCTGAGGAGAGGCTCTGCCAGTTCGGAGTTGAAGAGAGGGATGAGACAAGAGCCCAGCAGAGCAACATTTCTGTTTTTGAGTCATCAGATCAAAAACCAATGAAGAAAGTAATAGTCATTGATGAAATTAAAATAAATAAATTATTGTATTAAGATTTTCAGAGCAAGTAAAGTTAACGGACCAGAGTCCGTTAACTTTACCAGGTTAAATTATGGTCCGTTATCTTTACTAGCTTCATTTCTGGTCCGTTAACAGTTACTTCACTTGGTTAAATTATTAAATATTTGACTAATAATTGCAATTAGAATATGATTTTGTAATCATAGATATCACATCAAAGGATTTAATCAGATTATTTTCTATTTTTATACCACTCGTTCATTCGTTCTTCACAACTTCTAAAGGGATCACGTTTTTTCATCAATTCTTTCAATTAATAAAATATGCACAATTAATGTATAATCATTAATATTATCATTTATTAGGTTTGTATATATATAAAATACTAAAACAAATATTTATTAAAACCAAAATAAAGTTTTCTGGTGTGTCAACTTTACTAGCTTCATTTCTGATCCGTTAAATTTATTTGGTCCGCTTCTGGTCCGTTATCTTTAGTTTCTCCAGATTTTGTTTAAGTATAGTTGTATAAACTGTTATTAATCTTTTCCTGGAAATGATTAATCACTGACCTTACTGCCTGCTGGTGGATGTGAACATTCAACTGAACCACCAGATCTGGATTGAGAAACTGCCTGTCCTCATTGAGTGTGAGGCGGTACTTGAAAGTGGGGCATTTTTGAGGTGACTGAAGTAGAGGGAAAGCTTTGATGTCCTTAGGAGGGGTGGTGGCATCCAAGTGAGGGTTGTGTGTTTTCCCTGTAACCTGATCGAATTATAAAATATAAATTTATTACACATTTATCATAGATTAATTACATTTTCATACTTTCTAGATATTTTAACAATAAACATGTATGCAAAGGATAGAAGTTATGGATAATAACCGTACTATAATTCTGCTTGTTTCTTTCTTAGTTAGTGAGTGAGGCCGTCCGTTACGCTTTCAGTAATCAGATATAAACAAATAATTATTCGGTATGACTATACCACAAACGAAACATCTTATTGTCTTTCATATTTTGTTCTCATTATTTTTTCCTCTCAATTTGCATCATCGGAAGTGAAAGTGGGGGGAAGTGAAGGTGGAAAAAGCTATTGTGAGGGAATTAAGTTTATGTTGAGGAAGTGAAGATGGAAGAAGCTAATGGAAAAAGTTAAGATGGAAGAAGTGTAGATGGGGGAAGTCTAGGTTGCACGGATCCAGCTAATTCAAATAAATATATTTCGTAGTAATCACTTATTGTTTTTTGTTTCAAATAGTCAACTTTTTGCAATGTGTTTTATTTTCCCAATAGTGATACAATAGATATAATGTAACTATTATAAAAAAACGATATTATTCAAAAATGTAAATCCCAGTGAATAGTATTTTAAATATACTGAAATGGCAATTTAATAAACAGGATTGTTGTAATAAAGGCTTTATAATTAGTAACAAAATGTTTTGAGTACAATCACTCACAGATTCAGAGCAATAAGAAGCATATTGAAGTCACTTGTATAGTTTAAATTTCTATGTAGACAAATTCATCAGTTCATTTCAATTCAGAATTAACTAACAGCTTTAATGTTTTATGTTTTGATTTGAGGCATAGGATTTATATCGTCATTTGGTCAATGGGTTTTTTGATCTGATGTTAATCTGTGGGTACTTTTGTCAAGACAACTTCAAAAAATTGCAACTCAAATTACCTTGCACAAGTTAGCGCAGTCTGGTAAGAATCTGACTTCATCAATGTACAGATCAACTGCGTCAGATATCCTACAGGGGTCTGGTAGTCTGCCCTTGAGGGAGTAATCTTGGGACACCCAGGCCTCCTTCTCAGTGGGTGGAGGCTTGTAAATGACAGGAGGTTCAAATTCTTCATCCTCTTCCTCAGGCTGAGACTTCGTCGGTTTTTCTAGAAAATATTTAAACTAGATTTAATGTTTGTATTTGTCATTCGTCTGAAAATAGTAATTTCAGAATCCATTCTTTACTAATTTATAACATAAATTCTTTTCTATATTGCTAACTGAATCTGTTTTCATACCCTTCTCGTCATCAGTGTCCGAATCAGGTGCAGGCTCAGGTTCGGACACTGGCTCATCCTCATCGTCATTATCACTCAGGTCCAGGTTTATGTCCAGCGTGAAGAGATTGTTGGTGTTCAGAGGTGCAATTTTGGCTGTGAAGTGAAAAATAAAGAAACGTAGAATAAAATATAATGTGATGATATCTTTTTGATAGAATAAACACTTTTGAAAAAGTTGTTGATTTTTTTTTAATCAACCCTTTATCGTTCTTGGGATAATACCTAATTACTTAAAGCCAAGTATGCAAACCTGCATGATGAGCGGATCTGTTTATTTAAATATATAAATCTTTGTGCGAGTTACACATTAAAATAGAAGTTACGGACATTAATCATGGCATAACTAAGTCAAGGAGTATAATGCCTACATTTCTTGAACCCGATTGTCATATTTCGTATCAAACTTAAATAAGGAGGAAAAATGTAATAAATTCAAATATTACGATAAGCTCATTTCACCTGCATATGTAAAAAGAAAAACAAATATGTATTTGAATTAGTTTAATTTTTATTTTATTAGTAATTTATTTTCATATTACAAATAACTCTTTATGATTGAGTTAACTTTATCTATTTTCACTTCACTTAATGCTATAATCGCTATTCAATATTATACAGTAGATTGTGTTGAAGTATATAGAGAAATTAATTAGTTTTTCAATAACAAAACTTTAGAGCTAAGCATTAATTACCAAATGCGAATCAAATACCAAATGAAAGTTTATTTATTAATATTTATAACAATTGTCCTATTAAAATATGTTAATCTGGTACTTAATTTTCAAACTGTTCCTTTACCCAATAGAGGTTTGAATTGCACGAGTCATAGTATTTACTACACCGTCTTTTAGACAATAATACCATCTTTATTAGGTACTTCATCCAAACATTTCAAACACTGCATCACACTGTGGATATACCTTCATTATTCTAATGCAATTAGTTGTGAATGAAGAGCGACGTTTAAAATCGTTGCATCAGAACATAGAAGTAATTACCAAATTACACTTTCACTCGTAACTCTAAACACACGCGACTAAATCTGTTCAAATAACTATCGTGAATTAAATTCATGCATCAAATATAATCCTGAGAAAATTGTTCTTATCAGAGTAACGCGTTACAGTACTAACTATAACTCACGGAACTGCCTAATTTGCAGGCGAGTTCAGTGACGTGTTATGGCACCTCCTAATTACTGCCGTGAGACGGTAATATAACGTGTCAAGGCTACCACTCGCCACACAAGAAAAGAAAAACTGAGATTGTTTGTGCGACATTAAACAGCGATGGTATATATGTCTTCTGGTTATTACCCTATATTGTTTGTAGTTTACCCTATATTATATGTATTACCCTATAGTGTATTATTTTACCCTGAAGTGTATGTATTACCCTATAGTTTATGTATTACCCTATAGTCACATAGTGTATGTATTTTACCCTATAGAGTATATTTTACCCTATATTGTATGTATTACCCTATATGGTATGTATTTTACCCTATAGAGTATAGTTTACCCTAAATTGTATGTTTTACCCTATAGTGTATGTATTTTACCCTATAGTGCATGTATTTTACCCCATATTGTATGTATTTTAACCTACATTGTATGTGTGTTGGTATGTTTCTTTCTCAGAACCGAATAATCAAATAAAGTTTATATTAGTTCATCAAAAGTTATACATTTTCATGGGAAGTTAAGCATTCCCACATGCCAAACTTCAGTGTTACATCAAAGTAAAAGTAATAATTGTACTTACAACTAATTTCAGGCCCCTAATCTACCTGGGTCAGGCCCCTAATTTATTTGGGGTCTTGCTCCTAATTTATGTGGGGTCAGGCCCCTAATTTATCTGGGGTCAGGCTCCTAATTTATGTGGGGTCAGGCCCCTAATTTATCTGGGGTCAGGCCCCTAATTTATTTCATTCAGGCTCCGAATTCACTATTGTCAGGCAACTGTATAACAATAACAGTCAGGAGACACATAAGATGACAATGTATTGTTCTTAGCTACTGAGGGGGCGGAGTCTCTACAAACCGTAAATAGTCATTATTATTATTGTATTTGATGACTTGGTTTAGAGTAAAAACAGTAAAATAATATCAATTTATTTATCATTCAATGATGAATTGTTTGTTAGTTTAAACATAATAAATAGGACAAAAAAAATTGGATAATTTTCTCAGTCATTTCCCAGCATATCTGGTAAAGGAACAAACTACCTACCAGTTAGACCATTCACTCACAAATGGCCAATGGACCCTTTGACCTATTTGTGGCCCTTATTAAACGTGATCTAGTTTCATAATCACTTCATAATCACTAATTAGTTAATAGTAATTAGCGTCTTTGGAAGTAGGTAGAGGATAATAAAGTTAGAGGTTCACATTCATTGATCTGCTTCTAATCACCTCTATTCTCTTCTAAAAATAGATGCAATGGTTAAGGCGAGTGTAATTTATAGTTATAATAGGTAATCAATATTGACTGTTCAATGAGATAAGAAATTACGGCTAAATGCAGTCTTAAATAACTTATATATTCTTAGTCACACTATTTCTATTTCTTTATTAAAGTAATATATTAGCATATCGGTACTAAGTAATGTATTTATTTATTGAAATAGTACATTATTTTTTTACGAACAATATTACGTATGAAAAAGACATTTATTCGACAAAACAATTTTAACTGTTGTAAAAACAATCAGAATAATTTATAATGAAGTGATTCAAAGTAGCTATATAATTTAAATAAGATTAATATGTAAATCAAAAATTAAAATCATGAAGACTTTTTAATTCATTTAAAATCTTTAATATTCCTCATGAAGACTATTACACTATACGATTCATTTAATGCTTCATATCAGCAATATACAATCATTCAATTAACTTGATGAATTGGAATGTTCTTCCTCCATTTAATGGTATTCTTATTATTAAATTCATCATTTCACAATGTCTAACTTTACCGCATAATTAGGGTACTGGGGAAATGATTTGGCAAATTTAAAGATAATTAAAATGACTAACAGAAAGCATTTAGTTTTACAGTTTCGGATATTGTGGTGCTACATGCAATCATATTAAATTCCATGGGTATTATAGATTAGAGAACGTATAGAAATTTGTAAAAGTGTACTTCAATTCAGTATTATCTATTCATTATATCCTACATAGTTTTAATAATCCGTTCATATTATCTATGCATAAAATTTGAGTCAATGTTTATATTTTATATTTACTGGTAAAATATATTAGGTTTAATAACACCAAGATTAAGTCGTTCCTCAGAATTTTCTCTACCTACCAATAATATTATAATACTATAATCAGGCTTAATGTTTCTGCAGAGGATTACTCGGATCCAAGAGCTCTGCTGCATTGAAATTATTAGAATAAATGGAGAAATGTGTTCACATTTTACTGCACTGAAATCCTTTGCAATTGTGAAGGTTAAGGCTGATCGATGTGAACTAAAGATCTAACTAATGGCACCAAAGCATGACTCTTTCAATTAAATTGAGGCTTGTTATTCATACATACTATGACTCGAGATATACCTCATCCAGTCGATTAATTAAATATATTTTAGCTCATCCAATTTGACTTTAAAATATTTTGTAATGTATAGGTAAATTAAATGAAGGAACAGTGAAACTTTTGAAACTCAAATGGAAATAAACTCAAATGGAACATCGATTATAGAATAATATTTAAAATTTGATTCTGTAAAGCTCTTCAAAATTATATTAATACATCTATAGCCGGAAAAGCCAATTTAATACGCATAATTTTTTTGCAGTTTCTCTAAATACCTTCATCGAATTGTTGTGACATATTAATGGCATGTACTTTATTTTATCTCCTTTACGATGTTTGTCTTTGCGAAGAGTATTCAAATCATTTTAAACTGTTGGAGACCAAAACATTTCCAAGGTCTTGTTTCCAATAGCCGTGTTATCTACATTGGTATCGAGGTCAGCATTACACACAACAATTTGTAAGATTACTAATAGGCATTATTAAGATATCAGATATGACATTGCGCTGTACTCTAAAAGTAAATTGAAATTGAAGTTAATCATCATCTGAAAAACTTGGATTTCGATTTTACCAATAAATATATAGCTGAATTTTTGAATTTAGCACTTATTAAGTATCATCATTTAAAGTCAATAACAGCAAATTCCTTTAAATGTATTTCTATTTTGTTCAAAAGAAGAAACTACAAAGAAAATCAATTTAAAATTTTTAGCTGTACAAAGCGCTATAAAATATTGCATTGAAATTGCTCACTATTATTATTCAATGGTATTTAATGATATAACATACCATGACAAACATTGATCGAATGGACATTACTGATACTTACCATATTGATCGAACACGTACTCTACAAATTAGCATTGCAATTGTTAATTCTCATATAAATCACTTGGTCCTATCAATACAATTATCACTCACGTTTTTCTCTCCCATCTCTCCTCAACTCTGACTGAGGTTTCGTTTTCGTTGAGTATCTCCGTCCACCCTTTTTATCTTTGGTGACACTCTTGTCCTTAATGGTACCGGGGCGTCTTCGTCGATTGGTAGTAGCGGCTCTCCTGATATCTTCTCGAGCTTGAGACTTCTGACCATTCTCATCCACTACCTGTATTGGGAGAATATTTAATGTTTGTCTTAATCCTGGAAGCGTAAGCTCAATGGGGGTTAAGTATTCCATAGTTCTATAATTTCATTTAAATCTATAATTAGTAGAATAACCCGTATCAGTTCAAAATGTGAGGGATTATTTTTGTTCAATAGAAAAAATAACATATTTAATTGATAATAATTCTTTCATTTTGTAATGACAGAAGACTAAGGTACCTGTATGGCTGGTGTGGTCAAAGGACCTATGTAGTTACTGGTCACAGGTGCCTCTATGACTCTACCTCCCTTCTGTAGATGTACTATCACATCTCTCAGGTCACTGGTGTAGATTTTGCTAGGTTCTTGTAGCAGTACCTAGTCAAAGGCATTAGCAGATCATCAGACAAAGATGCTTACTCATAGTTTCAAATATTTTGAGGATTTAGCAGAGATTTCAAAACTTTTTAATAGATTTTTTCAACCTTAACCCTTCACTTCATTATAACAATTGACGGTTGTTTAAGAAATGGTCAGTTTATTGAATCATTTAAATGAAATCATTGAATAGTAAATCAGCATTTAAAATAAAATTTTATCTCACCTTCAATTTTGATCTTACAATAAAAAATGTTAGATCTTCCAAAGTTCACTTTATTTCAATTATTTTGTGATAGTGTCGAATTAAATTTTCTCTACCTAATTTTATTCTTTCTAATTGTACCACATATGATACACAATGTACTGAGAGGTTAACTGGGAATATTTTTATATTGATGACTTATAACATAATGATAATTTACATTAATAACAGTTTCTTTCAATATTTCAACAGAGTGCAAGACACTTACTTTCTTAGCTCCAGAGTGTTTATTTGCCCTCATTGCCCAGGGTCTGATGAGAATGATGATAGCCAGTGAGATTTGAGTGAGCAGATCTTGTGACCAGTTAGACAGCATCAGCTGGTCCCAGCACCATAGACTGCTGCCCAGACTCAGCACCCCCATAAAACCCTATTAGGAATGAAACATTATTTGAATATCTCCTTGATTTATTTTTACTTAATTCTAAAAGAAGTTCATACTTGTTGATATAAAACATACGTTAAACAGTTAGTGGTGTATTTTAAATTTTTAGCCAAAGTCCTTCACAACTCTACGGTAAAGACTCCCAATACTCGAATTACTCTCTCAAATCCCATTAAAATATCTATAAACTTATAACAGTTTGGTAAAGTATTAACTTCATCATCAATATAGTAAATATTAATTATCAATGAATAATAATACCATTGAGTGAGGTAAATTCGTACCTATATTCTCTTGTTGATAAATCGACAGAGGGACATTAATAATCCAATCAATTTATGTACGAATTTACCTCACTCAATGATATTATTACTCATTCATCAATAATTCCTTCCAAATTGATACTTTATCAAACTGTTATAGTGAGGTTTTGAGAGAGTAATTCAAATACTGGGAGTCTTTACCATAGAGTTGTGAATGACTTTGGCTAAAATTACTATTCATTTAATTACTTTGTGAGTACCGTCCTATCTCAGTACCTTCCTATCTCAGTACCTCCCTATCCTAGTACCTCCCTATCTCAGTACCTTCCTATCTCAGTACCTTCCTATCTCAGTTCCTTCCTATCTCAGTACCTTCCTATCTCAGTACCTTCCTATCTCAGTACCTCCCTATCTCAGTACCTTCCTATCTCAGTACCTTCCTATCTCAGTACCTCCCTATCTCAGTACCTTCCTATCTCAGTACCTTCCTATCTCAGTTCCTTCCTATCTCAGTACCTTCCTATCTCAGTACCTTCCTATCTCAGTACCTTCCTATCTCAGTACCTCCCTATCTCAGTACCTTCCTATCTCAGTACCTTCCTATCTCAGTACCTTCCTATCTCAGTACCTTCCTATCTCAGTACCTTCCTATCTCAGTACCTTCCTATCTCAGTATCTTCCTATCTCAGTACCTTCCTATCTCAGTACCTCCCTATCTCAGTACCTTCCTATCTCAGTACCTCTCTATCTCAGTACCTTCCTATCTCACTACCTCCCTATCTCAGTTCCTTTCTATCTCAGTACCTTCCTATCTCAGTACCTTCCTATCTCAGTACCTTCCTATCTCAGTACCTTCCTATCTCAGTACCTTCCTATCTCAGTACCTCTCTATCTCAGTACCTTCCTATCTCACTACCTCCCTATCTCAGTACCTTCCTATCTCAGTACCTTCCTATCTCAGTACCTTCCTATCTCAGTACCTTCCTATCTCAGTACCTTCCTATCTCAGTACCTTCCTATCTCAGTACCTTCCTATCTCAGTACCTCCCTATCTCAGTACCTTCCTATCTCAGTACCTTCCTATCTCAGTACCTTCCTATCTCAGTACCTTCCTATCTCAGTACCTTCCTATCTCAGTACCTTCCTATCTCAGTACCTTCCTATCTGAGTACCTTCTTATCTCAGTACCTGTGCTATCCATTTTCTCACGAAGAGGATGGGGTCCGTGAACATCTTCAGGAGTTCTCCCTCCAAGTTCTTGGTTCCTTTCTCAAATAGTTCTTTGTACAGCTCCATGCCCTCAGACTGGTTCTTATTCAAGGCTTCGGGGACAAAGTTCTGCATTTGGTTAGAAGATATGGTTATTGATAATAGAAACTCTCAACAATATTTTGCTTTCTTGCGATATGATTAATAGGTACACAGAAAACTGTCAGGCAGAAAACTGCTGAAGCGGAAATTGCCAGGCGGAACACTGCCAGTCACTTATTGGCAATTTAATGACTTCAGTCACTAATAACATTTTAATTCATAAAATAAATGGCCTTTGCCTTTTGGTAAGGAGTTAAGGGACAGTCATTAATACTTAGTATACAAAGCAAAAATAATAGTTAAATGTAGACAAAATTATTTGAGAACTAAGTGAAATACATTATTATATAAATATTACAGAAATAAATCGAATACAATGTAGAACTTATGAACTGAAACTTTTCTTAGAAGATACTAAGAGAAGAAACATAGAATTGCTTGTATTATTGGGACAGTGTAAATTTTCTTTGTTTACACAACGCATCTTTTCATTATCAGTTCATAACTAGCTTAGTGTCTAATTATTTCTTTTTGTGTTAATAATTTGAGAATTGAACAAGCCTTCAAACCTAATATTCGCTTGTACTCATTATAAATTAACTTCGATCGATGTTTGTGAAATATTAGAATTTGCAACCCAACATCTATGATTATTAAACTGGTATTACATACCTAATTTTCTGACAATTTCAATCGATCGAATTGAATTGCATATTAATTAATAAAACTTTTTCATATAAATCAAAATTGTAAGAATGAAGGCATTAATGATATGGAGAATAAAAATTTAAATGTAATGAATATTGAACATACATATAAGTTTATTTAACATTCACTTGATTCATTATATATAACTAATATAAAATATATATTATAAATCTTATAAATATATAAGATCCTGTGTAGATATCTATATACGTAACTTAACATATTTTTAAAATGTTTGATTCTTAGCAAATTAGTTTAAAATGGTAATTATAATTTCTTTGTGCGTACTGAAGTTTGGTTTACAGTGTGTTTAATAAAGTACAGTGAGTTTAATATAGTTATTACTGTAAAAATGAATGTCCCCTTAACGAAAAGTTAATGCGTTTTTTTATAAATTTAAAGGTTCTTACAATGTGTTTGCAACTAAATAATAATTCAGAAAAGACAAAAAATACATATATGACCCCCAGTAAATGACTGGCAGTTTTCCGCTTGGCAGTTTACCGGACACCGATTAATAACATTGATAAACTGATATTTTCACAATCTGCCAATTATTTCAAATGTTTAGCAATAACTGCTATGACTATGAAATAATGCTCATAAAATTAAAAGTTAAAGATTTTCGTAATTTAATTTTCATCGCAGGAGACATTTTCTTCTCACCTTAACATCTATTTTGTTAGTTTGGTGAGACAGACACTCTGTAATGTGTCCATAGTATACTAAGTCTTGGTCCTTGAGAATAGTCATGACTCTGTCTGCTATGTTGAATATCACATCTTGTGTTGGTATGACACTGTCCAGCAAAGAGAGCAGGAATGCTAGTTCTAAGGCGTACTGACCTGAAACATGGATGCTGTTTAGAAAATCTTAAAGGTCCCCTCCACTCGAAATTAAAATTTCCCTGGAAATGATTTGTATTTGTAGAGCTAAGGTTATTTAACATATCGCAGTTAACAGAAAAGAAATTGATTAAGTATTCCCTTCGTAATTAATTAAATAAGAAACAGAAACACTCAACCTTAACTGTCCGACATTTCTAAGCTTGAAATAGTATAAAAAGTTGAAGAAATGAACTTTATACCATATCATCATACATTTAGTGGTGATTAGGTCTTTAGGTACACTTTTAGGTACCTTTTTTTTAGGGTAATGGTATTTAAGTGACGGTATATTTAGCCATTTTTAATATGTCTATCAGTTATGTTATTGTTTTGAATTTGTGGGCAATGGATCCTACTTTTTTTTGCTTGAAATTCGGAGAGTAAAAGGAGTTTTTTCAAGAATAACTTAAATTACATATTATGATAGAAACATAAAACCAAATTTGAAATAGTTTGTAGTTTTATAACCAGTAACCTTAGTTCTAATCAATAGAGAAATAAAAAAATTAGAGTGGAGGGGACCTTCAACTTATATTAAACTTTACATTGCTCATGGAAATTTAAATAACGACATATATCAAAATTTCATTTTTCACTGAGCTGTTTTTTTGCCATTAATCTAAATATCTATTATGACATCATACATTGAGTTTAAATCAACGTGAACTATCGGGTTGTATCCATTTTTGGTTTATTTTTTATATAAGTTTTAATTTATAGAATTGCAGATACTGAAAAAAGTGTCACATTGTACAATGTACATGTGCTTTGACTCTGAATCAACTACACAAAGTCTTTGTGATTACATAAGAAATATTAAATCCATTAAATATCGCTTAATTGAATATAATTACAAAGGAATTAGTACAAATATATTTTTGTATTCTATTTCAATTACTTACTTTTCATTTTATAGCGTAAATCGTAAATTGAGTGTATTATGTGAAAGCAATAATCAATAGTGATCTATATGAAAATTTTACTTCCAGAGGTTAGGTTTAAAACCAATTTATATTCTATGCCCCTTAATTATCGTGATATATTTTACAGTCAAATAATGATAATAGTTGAAGGAAAATTCTCGCAAGTAAAGGATATATCTTCTTTACCTTTTTGGTCCTCAACTATTGCACTACATAATGTAGGTAGCAATTTACGTGTTTACATTATAATCATTCAATCTGCGAGTGATGAGTAGTTATTAAATTTAGCGAGTATATTTATTTGGATATAAATGTTTTGTTTCTCATAGTCACTTTTCTTCAGAGTACACGAGAAGACGGATACAAACATCAATGTTAGGAGCTCACCATCATCGTCCTTCTTGTTCTTTTCATAGATGCACTGTAGGGGCATCAGCCAGTACACGTGATTTGGAGAGAACTTCTGCGTGTACACGTCAAAGGTGTTCAGAATCCGAGCAGTGCGAATAGTATGATCTTCTACATCAAGAGGTCTCAACGCTGAAGATCTATCGTAAGCCTAGTGAGATGATCAGTATTTATTGCTTGGATTCATATATCAAAGTATAAATAAGTGGAGAAAATATATCATTATTGTAACCTCTATGACAGTGGAATCAATAAAGTCCCCATTGCTACTGCGTGTGGCTCGCGTTAGGTTTTGCTCTTTCATTTTCTTTGCCAGGAGATCATTGAAGTTCTTGAGTAGCGTGTCTCTAGCGGGAGGTGCTTTCCCTTTCTGTTGAGCAGATTTTCCTTTGTTATGAAAATAGTCTTCGTAAAGAAACTTTCTCAAGCCACCGGGAAGGAAAAATTTCTGGTTCTTCAACCTGCATATAGAGAAAGAAAATTTATTCTGTAACAATTATAATAATATTTCAAATATATTTTATGTACTCTTACTGTAAAATCACGTTTTCTTCAAAATATTTTGATACAGAGGCTTTAGATGGTTAATTAGAATTACTCACCTCTGGAGCATAATTTTCTTCTTGGCTACATCATTTTGAGCAATGGAAGCCAAAGCTGTTCCTGCGGTGTGGTTTGCAGCGCTTCCCTGTGCCCCCAACCTGAGGTAATCTGCTTCAATCTGCTCCTCTTCCACCTCGTCCTCATAGTCAGAATCTGTGGCCTTTTCCCCCAACTTAGAAAGGGAGAAATAGTATTCAATTTGTGTTGAAATCGAGGTAAAATGTTCTCGGTATGTTTGAATTGACTCAATTTCACTCATTAAACGAAAGAAATAAAATCACCCAATTTACAACCATGAATTCTTATCAAAGAAATATTAGCAAGAAGATACAAGAAATTGAAAATTAGTTAGTAATAATGGTTCTAAACATCTTCTGGTTAGTCGATATTCAGTTTAAGATTTGAAATAAATTTTGGTCTTTATATAAATTATCCTAAGTTAATAAAGCCTATAAATGGCCTCATTATAAATTGGTAGATACTATTAAGATATTTCTTATCCATCCATTAGAAAGTTCTACTAACTGTGTACTCTAATAACAGAAGCTTTGTTCAATTGCAATAACGATTGTACTGACGAAAAGGTTTCTTAAAATATAAGCATTATGACTTATATGTTACAAGTAATGATATCACTCATTCAACTGATAATCTTTCAGGATTTTGTCATTAATATTTTACGCAATATAACAGTTAATTTAAAGAAGGATTTTTACAATAGACAATTCGATGATTTCATTTTTATTTATCATCCTTGCCCTGATGATGAATGGAAATATTTTTATTCGAAAGTTTGAAAACCCCCAAGAAAAGATAAAAAAAAACTTCGACGTTGAGTTTAAATAACCGGATCTCTTTATTTTTACGTTCCGAGAAAAAAGTTTGAACCTTAAAAGTAAATAAAAAAATGTTCAGACCGTAAATGTAAATCAAAATCAAATTTCGGACCGTATGCATTATAATTTCTAATAACGAAATGAGGATCAAAATTTAAAATCATAAAAGAAAAAAAAATTGGAATAAAAATTCTAATATATTTTTAAACATTTAGACTTGTAAATATGATACCTCTGATACGCGTTGGATCTAGATAAATTTGAAATCTAGCTGTAGATTTCAAATTTATAATTCTTCAATATTCAAAATGGAACATTCTACAATGGAAAGAACATCTTTTGCAATTCATGAAAATATTTATTTATAATAATCTATTAATTAAAAACCTCTTAATTAATAATTTACTAATTATAATCTATTAATTAATCTATTAATGATAATAAATATTTTAAATTATTTATATTTATTTTCTTTTTTTTATTAAAGAAAAATGTTCAGACTGTAAAAGTAAATCACAAAAAAATCGGACTGTAAAAGTGAAGAGATTCTAATAGCCTTTTGATAATTCCAGGGATGGAAACTATTTTTAACTCTACTGGTCAAAATGAAACTTCATTTGCTTATAGATAAAATATATGTACTTAAATGGGTATTATGTATTCAAATGGATATTTCAAACGCCGTAATAATTAGGTACTCACCTCTCTCTTTCTTCTGAAGGATTCATCCTCCAAACCTCTTCTGATGATGTCCCTCGCCTCCTGAAGGTACCGATAGAGTTCATCGTCTACAGAGTGCTCACTGTAGTCTGCAGGAAAGCCACACTCCTGTACCCAAATCAGAGGATGTTTAGAACACTTACATATACCTAAGTGACTTTTAATCACTCCAAAATAATCAGCAATTATAGTACAGTAATACGTTAAATGTGTTCTCTAAATGCTTTTCCACTGCGCTACTCACATCCAGAGCTCTTTTCAGTGCAGACTTTAGGAACTCTGTCATCTCTTGCAAATATTTCTCTTTGCGGGAGGACTGCATCTTTGGTGGCTCCTAAATTTAATAGAGACAAATCATTAATATAAAAGTATTTCATTAACAGAAAGTATATAGTGTGATATTACATAGAATAATGACCAAAATATCAACACTGTACTCCATGGTTGGGAAATGTTGTTCCGTGAAGTCAGGCCCCAGAAGGTAGAAGAGTGCCTGTTGCTTCTGTTCAGACTCCTGTGGCTGAGTGATTTGCTTTGCCAGTTCTGTACTCACTCTCTTCATTAACTGCCGAGAAATTATCCGATATATTGATATTGAATAATATTTGAATTTTTTAAAATATTATTTGAAATTAACTTTTAATTATTCAGGTTTCACTTTTTGTCGAGAATTTCAAATAAATTTCAATTCTAATTTCTTGATAAACTCAAAGGTTTCATTGTTCAGTTTTTGGAATTTATTTAAGAGTAATATCTGTGAAATCCTCATAAAAGACTAATTTCAATTTTAAATTTTTCAACCATCAGAATTATTTTAAAAATTAATATTTTAAACATTAGAGTTACAGAAATATTCCTAATATTTTGATATTGGTTAACATTATGTTTTAACTACTTTTTTCTGTATGCTGCATCGATTTAAACAGGAATATCATCAGGAAATTCATCCATAGATTTGATAGAATGAATTAATCTTTCATGGAAAAAACACACAGGCATACAATGAAAAGAACATCAGACCCAATTTTATCATTGCTTAAATAATATAATCAATAGTTTTCAATTATTTTCAGATAATTGAAGAATATCCATGAACATGCGATTAGAAACAATTAATAATTTTGCCTTACTGAAAAAAGTGATCATTGATTTGATATCAATACACATTAAAATTAAAGACATTAATAATGTGAAATTAATTGATATACATTAAAGTAACAATTTTAAAATAACTAGCAACCTTATACCTTGAGGTTGGAGTCTTTATATACTCGATATTAACACTAAATACCTACATCTTTTCCAATCAGTCTATGCTCATATGCATTAACCAACTCATTCCTTGTGTGCATAAAAAGAATTATTTTACAGCACGCATTGGACGATGACCTAATTGTTGTAAATTGAAATATTTTAGATTGTACCAAAGTAAATAGTATTCCATTGCAATTAATAACTGCGGTTAATGACCTTTATTCAATCTAAATACATTCCACAATTTTTTTTATCAATCTAAAGATAAGAAATGAAATATTTACGTATCAAATACTCTATACTCAAGAAGAATTAATGTTTATTAATCAATGTTGATCACACAAAAGTCTGAGCAATCGCCAGTTGTATAAATTCTAGATTTGGTCATTTAGTGTTCATTATTAGTATGACATTTGGTAATTGATTAGCAGTAATGGTTTTCATGCAATTATTTGTTCCATTTCGTCACCTTTTATGGTTCGTTTAATTACTTCAATAAATATTTCTTATTTTTTAATCTCCATTCTTGAATAAAACTGTATAGAATGAAATTTTCGGAAATATTTTATCAATATATTATATTGATCAGAGAAGTATTCATTTATTAATTATTAGTGTAACAATCAGGTTTAATAAGGGTAAAGATGTCTAATTTGCGGCAAAATATTATCTAAATGTCTTAATTAGCGTTGTTAGAAATATTCGTACCATAAATACCAATAGAACCATGCATTAAGGATCTTTTAAATCTGTCTCACCTCCCCACACGCTTTATTAGGATAGATAACTTGTCTGTAGCAGTCATTGAGCCAATCCTCTTTGAAGATACTCCTCTTCATCTGAAACCTCTTCTTCCTTTCCTCAGACACCTTGAGCAGTACGTCCTTCCTAACGCTAGCGTCACCCTTCATCCTACCTCCTTTGGCCAATGATTCCAATGCCTCATCTTTGATATTTAGAGGCTTTTTGTTCTCCTTTCCTCTCGTGGAACCAACTGAGTTTCTTCTGGAGATGTTCACGGAGGGTTTCTTCAGATGCGAGTCTATTGAATGACGACGTTGAATCCTTGGTGATTTTACTGCCAAGGATTTACTTTCTTTCCGTGGTTGGCCTAAGGACTGTTTTTGACCAACTCTACTGTTTTTCTTATTTGTCATATTTAAATATTTTGAGAATATTTGAGGTTTCGATATCAGTATATTAGAGATTACTCTCGATGATTTTGACCAAACTGCTAAAAGCTCCTAAAGTTAGACCAATCACTTTCGCACAATCAACTAAAAGCTTTAATAAGATTCTCATATATTTTTCCTATTTACTCATTCACTATTTTTCACATTGATAGAATGTGCTGCATTGTTTCTCCACTGCCATGCTCTACACATACGCATGCTAGTGCAGCCACATGTACCTACTGACTTCCATGAAGCTAATATTGATCAGGTGAGGGTAGTCATGACTATGGCAGTCGCTATGGAGGCACTCGTTAGTCGTGACACGGATACCGGCACCTTTCTGTGTCATTACCTTTCATTAAAAGTTATTTGATTAGAGTTACACTGTAGTGTTCTTCTATGTAATTAATGTCAACATTGTTATGCCAAACTTTTCAGGTTGTAAAAGATTCGATAATATTTACCAATGTTAGAATATATCCCATTTTTATTGTGTCATTGAAACCACAATTTAAATAGACTACATTAATGTCTCCCCTTCTTCAGAATAGCAATCCCTCATATCTAAAGTTGAACCCGATATATTGAGTTATTTTTCCAATAGTCTTCAATAGCTTCCTTATTTATTAATTCACTATAAAGACATCAATGGTAAGTCATAGAGTCTGTAACATTCTTTCTTACGTTCAAACCATTTTTCATTTCTGGAAATGCTTTAGTGTAAGAATAAAATAAAATTTACTATAAAGTTTTTTATTTATAAAGTTTACTAATTTTTTCATGCTATAATTCAACAAGAGGCAATGAATCGTAAATTTTCTGAAATTTGACAAATTTTCTAAACTTTATTTACAAGTTATATTATTTATATTATACCACAAACTAAGCATTTTTCATCAATGTTTTTTTTTGTGATCTTGTCAAAATTAATACTCATAAATTTCACACTCATAAATTGCTAATTGATCTATATTTTTTTTTTGTTTTCAAAGAAAAACACCATATTTTCAATGTATTGGACCTTTTTAATATATGAATTACATACACATGTAATTTGTATTCATTTATAATAAAATAATGATAACATTATTCAGTACTAATAATACGATTATCAAAACTGTTGTAATTTTATAAAACAAAATTTCAGTAACAACGACTAACAAAACAACCAACCATCATTTATAACTACTTACTAATAAATGATAAATACTATTAATATTAAAATGACATTATAACTAACAGCACATTAAAAATACAGCTAATTTGTTTAATTTATTCTCTATAACTGCTACAGAAATAATCACATTTTATATTACTACATATTATGATGTTTTGGATCATTAGGTCATATCTTAGATCATAAGTCAACCAGTTGATCATAAGATCATCTCTTCGAACTTTACGTCATCTCTTCGATCTTTACGTCATCTCTTCGATCTTTACGTCATCTCTTCGATCTTTACGTCATCTCTTCGATCTTTACGTCATCACTTCGATCTTTACGTCATCACTTCGATCTTTACGTCATCTCTTCGATCTTCACGTCATCTCTTCGATCTTCGCGTCATCTCTTCGATCTTTACGTCATCTCTTCGATCTTCACGTCATCTCTTCGATCTTTACGTCATCTCTTCGATCCTTACGTCATCTCTTCGATCTTCACGTCATCTCTTCGATCTTCACGTCATCTCTTCGATCTTCACGTCATCTCTTCGATCTTCACGTCATCTCTTCGATCCTT
This sequence comes from Caprella mutica, assembly GCA_947561585.1. Classification (NCBI taxonomy): domain Eukaryota; kingdom Metazoa; phylum Arthropoda; class Malacostraca; order Amphipoda; family Caprellidae; genus Caprella; species Caprella mutica. The sequence goes on along the minus strand of CANNZV010000419.1, from coordinate 48,308 downwards.
ACGTCATCTCTTCGATCTTTACGTCATCTCTTCGATCCTCAAATCATCAATGTTCGTAATGGAAAGAGCCAACGCCTGAAAATGAAGTGAAATTGGTTATTATTTGCTTATTTTCAACAAGTACAATTTTAACTATTTTAAAATCTAGTATAGTATAATCAAAGAATATGAAAAATGTTCGCATGAAAAATTGTAGTTAAAAAACAGTCACTGTGATGATGTACTATCAGAGAAAAGAGTCACTGTGATGACGTACTATCAGAGAAAAGAGTCATTGTGATGATGTACTATCAGAGAAAAGAGTCACTGTGATGATGTACTATTAGAGAAAAGAGTCACTGTGATGATGTACCATCAGAGAAAAGAGTTACTGTGATGATGTACTATCAGAGAAAAGAGTCAATGTGATGATGTACTATCAGAGAAAAGAGTCACTGGGTTAATGTACTATTAGAGAAAAGAGTCACTGTGATGATGTACTATCAGAGAAAAGAGTCACTGTGTTAATGTACTATTAGAGAAAAGAGTCACTGTGATGATGTACTATCAGAGAAAAGAGTCACTGTGATGATGTACTATCAGAGAAAAGAGTCACTGGGTTAATGTACTATTAGAGAAAAGAGTCACTGTGATGATGTACCATCAGAGAAAAGAGTTACTGTGATGATGTACTATCAGAGAAAAGAGTCACTGGGTTAATGTACTATCAGAGAAAAGAGTCACTGGGTTAATGTACTATTAGAGAAAAGAGTCACTGGGTTAATGTACTATTAGAGAAAAGAGTCACTGGGTTAATGTACTATTAGAGAAAAGAGTCACTGTGATGATGTACTATCAGAGAAAAGAGTCACTGGGTTAATGTACTATTAGAGAGATACTTATTTGTTTCAGTAAACTAGACAGACAAATAACAATTTTCAAATACATGAAAAAACTCTCTCTTGTTGGTGAACTGAACACGTCCATTCTTACAAACTATAGCCCTCTACTTCGACACTGTGGATAGAATTGCAATACAGGGGACGTTATAAAAGCTCTTGGCACCTCTTCACGCAATAGGATAGAAATGAGCAGCACATGCGATACTGATTCACTCCAGGAAGAGAGAACCAATATCACGTGTAATGCTCTGTATTTCTTTTCTCATGTCGTAGTAGAGTGTCTAGCTAAGTAAGTGGATCGAATTCTTCATATTTGTTACATATACTGTTTCTCGATACAAGTTTTTTTTATACTTTTGCATTTGATATAAATACTATCACTGATAAATATTATTTGTTTATTTCTACAGCCTAATCATATATTTTTCTAGCAATCGATCTTTCCTTATCGAAAAGTAAAAATAATATTATTGAATTCTATTAGGTAAGAGGGAGGAAGAAGGGATTAATAATCATAAATTTATGTGAAACAATGGTGAAAGATGATATTTTTTTCAGACCTTTGCAATCGAAAACATGAAATATCCAATCGATTATTATTGGTCAAATAAATGGGTCTAGGAAAAAATCCCTCGGTGGGAAAAAATCATCCCGGAGAAAATCCCGCCCGGAAAACATCAAACGAAGAAAGAATATCCCCACGTCAAAAATAGAATATGTAATATTCAATTTCATCCATTTTATCCCTAAAATGCATAAAAAAAGAGGAAATAGATAACTTCAGAAAGAAAAGCATGTACTTATAGTATCAAATTACAGCAGTTTGAATAAACAAATATGAAGTTTTTAGACTGTAGCTAACTAACATCATATAAATTCTGAACATTGTAAATAGGCTTTACGAAACTAAAAGCTTCAATTGTATGCTATGGCTTAGTTGTAGTCTATAACTAAACTATATTCGTCATATTTTTATACAACATTGCGCAGTCTAACAAAAAGTCTTATTATTATCTATTCTTCAGAGGAGTGTTACCAGCACTAAGTTACTCTTAGCATTTCATTACTAAAGACTTTGAGGTAGAAGCTTTACACATTTAAAATTATATTACAGTCATTTATACCTTTAATTAACCATACAAACATACAACATATATATATTATATGTACTCAATAGAAAGAAACTAGTTAACTATTGAACATAGACTGGTGGTAAATGATTAAAAACTAGCGATTTATAACTATCAATTATATTATCAGTTATAGCGGTATAGCTATCAATAGAAAAATAAGGCAAAAAGATGTTCAAACGATACCATTTAGTAATATGTGTTACCACTCAAATAAACGATGCAGCAATAAACTGATTGTAACTAAAAAAGTATTGAACATAAGCAGATGCAGGAAAAACTTCGTATAATATTATATCCAAAATTTAGATTATTGAAATATTACCTCTTCTTTATTTTCTACACTCTACGAGTCTACAGCTACTGGTTATACAGTATACATCTCATAAATTTGATGTTTCTTATAAGCTTGATTAAAATTATATACATCCTTAGTATTAAAACTAGGGATATATAGAAAAATTGGGCACAAAGATCTGGGGGATTTTTTTCCAGGGGGATAGTTTCCGCGGAGGACTTTTTCTACCGGGTGATTTTTTCCTCCGTGGGATTTTTATCCCAGATGCCCAAATAAATATGTCTTTTAAAATTTAATCTAATAGTAAGTCCTTCCTATCAACATTAAATCTTGAAGAAATGATACTGCAAACCTACTTACAACGGAATATCAATTTTCTGTGCAATGTTCCGATACACATTTGCCTTTGACAGATGCCTGAGGTGCATCATGTAAACACCAAACAGACACATAGGCATTCTCATGGCAACTAGAAAACACTTTGCCTCTACCGTTAGAGTAATTTCTTATTAATTTAACAGACTGACTTCTGACAGAGTGATTGATGTGTATTGCAGTCAATACAATGTCATATATTTACTAAGTGTGACTGGTGTGTTGGATGTGTACAATAAAGTACTGTATTTTAATGAAATTTAAAGTGTGGTTCTAAGAACAAGTTCTTGAAAACCTAATTCAGTTTATTGGGTGTAGGTTAAGTATGAAAATGATGAAATAAATGATTGAAATAAGAAATTCAATAATTAATTTTAATGGCTAAAATTTACATTAAACAGAGAAGTTCTTTATTAAAATTTAAGTGTACACTGTAAAGCTACAAAATTATTATATGAGAAAAAATTTAACCGGAGGCTTCAAAATCAGATGGTTATATATTAAGACTTAATTAGTAGGTTAAATTACGAATTATCGGTTAGTTTCACATCTTCGGTCATACATATAAGAAAAAACGATACAATTATAATTTTTTATTTTTATTGGTATACATGATACTTGTATGTATCATGGATACCAATGAAAATTAAATCAAATATTATTAATGTATCATTTTTTCTTATATGACCGAAGAATATGAAACTGACCGATAATTCGTAACTTACCCTACCTTGGGACGACTGGTGAAAAATACAGTTCTATCATTAAAAAATGAAGAGATATTTATATCAAAATTGAAGGTAGGTATTTACTACCTCTGGTTATTAGATCGCCTATGACTTACTCTATGGCTTAAAGCTGAACTAGGCAGTGACGACTGGTAGGACTTGTCACTAGTTCTCTTTTCTATCACCAGCCCTCCACTCCGTTGTCTTGGTTGTCCATCGTCAGATGGTGACTTGAAGATGTCTGGAGCTATGTCAAACGTTTGAGCTCTCTGATTTAAAAAAAAAATATTTGTTAATAATTTCATGTGCACTACTTCTTCTATTGAGAGGTAAGAATTTATTGGGTAACTACTCATCATTCGGACACTCACACTAGTGGGAAAGTTTAAATATGCTGTCTAGCATAAATTTCTAAAGGTCAGATTGGTTTATGCCATTTGTTAACGTCCACTTTCCGACTACCAAAAGTGTCAAACTATTGGGAAGTTCCCTAATCCATTTGGTCGCAAGAAGGAACCGGTTCCGTAATCATAGAAAAGTGCTTTGTTTATAACAATATATGAAATGTTAGCAATTAGAAGGAACTCACAACTAGAGGTCTGTGTCGCAAAGCCCCTCTATCAGAAGGAACCATAGAGGTAGAGGCTCCATTGCCCTTAGGAAGGTCCTTGGCTGAGTTACAGCCACTTCTGCCACCGCAACTGAAAGTCTCCTCCTTGGATTGGTTATCTTCCACCACCTCGGAGTCAGAGGACTCTTTATATAAATAGGCAGAGGAAGGACTGCTCGTTGGAGGAGTTCTGTTCTCTTTGTTGTTGTTGGTGCTTGAGGTTATCTTTGGCAATATTATTGAACTGTTGGTAGCTATGAAATTTGGCATGGCAGACTTGTCTGTCGTTGAACTCGTGGTATAAGTTGTTGATTGGTGATAATTTCGAATGACGTTTGTTCTGTTCTTCAGTTGAATGTCCTGAGTTAAAAAAAAATGCATTTTATAGCATGACTGAAACGTTATGAAACAAATATGAATAAAATCACGAATAGAGTTTATAATAGCATGGCTCTGACTGTACATGATTGCATATGCATGTGACAGTGACAAGTGTCTGCCACGCTCTCTATTATTCATTGGTAACAGATATGGGTATCACAAAAAGTGCAATCAATATTTCAAAAGTTGATCACATTCAACCATACAGTACAATTTCAAGGATAATTATTTGAAATTATTTGTCAATTCAGAATTTTTTTTTTAATGAAATGAAAATTAAAAACATATGGGAAGTAACAGTAAACGAGAATAAATTATAATGACCTAATACCTAACAGCCTTAAAACTCACATTCAAAGTGAGTTCAAGTATAAAATGGAAAAAAAATCGTCCACACATTGTGATCACTGCAAATTTTCTTATTCCGATCAATATGAAATAAAAATTTCCAATTGAAGAAACACAAAAAATGCTATTATAAATATTGGTTAATGTTAATAATGAATATGCCATCGGTTCATCACTTCTTAAAGTCCAATTGAATTAGAACTAGTTATGCTTAATAATATTCAAAAAGATTTACGAAAAAGGATATTTCCCAATGACTTTTACCTGATTTTGATTAGAATAAGAAAGTTAGAGGTACGTTATTATATATAGTATTGGTATTTTATATGATTAGTATAACTAATATGAGAGCATACCTGAGGCAGCACAATTCCACCCCCTTCACTGTAGGAGATGTCCAAGTAGTCCTCATCACCCTCCTCCTCCCTCACCCCCAGCAGGAGGTGACTACCGATGTCTCCGTTGCGGTGGTGGAACACTTCCCCCCCTTCGAAACCTGTGACGTTGAAGGAGTCTTTTCTCTCCACCGATGCACTGGTGGAGCTGCTGCCTGCTCCCATATGTTATATGGAGGCTTCTTCTACTCTTAATATTATTTAAAGCAGTTCTTGATGACAGCAATTAGGTCATAGTTATTAATGTCATCTAGTAGTTATTAAAGTGACTATTTCAAATTATATCTAATGATATAAATTCCTATTTTAGTTTGATATTGATAAGCACTGACATTTGATTTTTTTTTATCAATATTCAATAAGCAGATCTAGAAAAAAGAAATTTCACAAATCACATTTTTCAAATTTTCTATTATTTTCAAATCTTACAAATTTGCCGTCATGTACCCGTAACAAATTTAAAATATTTACAAGCATTACAATTAGTAAAGCTCCTTTGAAAATGTAATATTAATAAACAGCGAAAATATATGTCAGACACACTTTTATTTAACTTGTTAAGTTTTCTTTAACTTCTTTATTTATGCAATAGTGTATTGTTTTCCCCACTATATGAAGTTCACTTTATTTCCACTTATTTAGTCATTTATCGTTATTGCTTTTTATTACTTTGTTTTAAACTTTAACTGCTAAGCTATCACCTTGATAAAATCGAGTAATAACTGTCACATTATAGAGTTACTATATGTCTATTAGAATTTTTAGAAAATAGTTGGTGATTACCTAATTGGTCAATCCATGAAATTATTTTTAATCAATTCGGTTAATATATCCCATCATTTTTCTGTAAAACCCATAAAATTTGATAACATGTAAAATTATATTCGTTTTCTATACACTTTTAAAAACTTCTCCTTCAATTGCATCTATTTGTAACTCTATTAAAAGTTAGAAAACAGATGAAAATACTAAAATGACCTGAGCTTTTATAAAATGCTAAGTGAAACAACATTAAAAATGCATAAGAATATATGCACCGAACAAAATTTTATGTGATTCTCAAATTATTAGTCCTAGAATTTTCTGGGATTTATTTTTCTTATTTGTCACATTGATTTTTTTTTTCAGCACTGGAGTGAAATTGATTTAAAAGTTCTCGAATCAATTCAATGTTACATTTTATGTTCATTTCTTGAATAATATTGAATCATTTTTGTTGTTGTAATAAAAACTGAATATCAAAATGAAGAAATTAGCAAATTGTAGTCTGTCTCATAGCTTACAATATTTACATTAAATTGCAGACTATTTACACAATTCTACAGTTAATCAGAGGATTATTATTTAATAATTCAATCCATTTACCCAGTAATATTGATAGTTACATTCATCGCCACATTTAGTACGTAGAACTACTGAATCGCAACACACATTTCCCACTCCGTAGCTAGCACTCACTGGCACTGTCACGCGACTGGCAGGCTCTTATAACACTTGGCCGCGTCCTTCAAATGGCAAGGATTGCTCATGGCGTGCTAGCCTCTCATTACACTTTTAAATGCTTTGGTGTGGTGCGACTAACAGAAAAGGTAAACCAAGCTAATTACTCAAGTGAATGCCATGGAATTTACACAATTAAACACAATAATCTAAAATAGACCAAAACACGAGTGATGTTTTATTGGAGAAGAATACTGGAATATATCACAAGCTTACTGTATATTTTTTTTAATACTAAAAAAGGTAAATGATATAGAATGAATTTCAAAAAATAATTAAATTTACTAGTCAGAATTGAAACCTAGGCTTCCAGCGCAGAAAGCTAAAACTTTAACAACGAAAGTTGAAGAAGCTAAATCTACGTTCATTGAATTTATTTTCAGTGTATAAAATAAATGTGTGTACATTAATTGCATCATGACAAATAACTAATCCCATATTTAAATCATATATCTAGTTCCTGCAGACCCTATGCATCAGTTGATAATATCGACACAATGTACATATATTAATTGACAAAGTAATTAAAATGATAATTAAATTACTAATCGTTAATTTCACCCGAGTATTGACTATTCCTCCCTGCTTATTTCCCTGTTCATTGAATCTCTTCAATATCTTGATAACCATCAAGACAAGTAGTTATAACCATACTTTTCATTTTCAAGACATTGCTTAGCCAACTGTTTAAAGATACAATTTAAGGGTTTTCAGTATATAAAAGGCCAATAAAACAACTTGAAAATCAAATGAAAGAGAAATGTGTTGTATTTCATATCATAAAAGAGTTATTCAATTTATTCTCCTTTCTCTTTGATAGCATGGAGTAGACAAGGGATTGCCTGTCACAGGTGACACGCACACCGTAAAGTTTCAGCGTCAATTTACGCACAAGATTTGGTAAGTTTTGCTTCTGGACCACCACACTTAAATGTTTAATAGCGCATATTTTCTGTTACTAAAAAGGTTAATATCAAAACGTTTATAAAATGGATTTATATAGCATGAAATATAACAGAAAAGGAATTTATAAAAATTGAAAGTTGAAAAAAATTCATCGTGATAGCAGAAGGGATATTTTGCAACAAATGCGAGACTAGTAACTGTGTATGAAACTTGCAGTCACTTTATTGTACCAAGTGACGTTTAAATACGAAAATATTATGTTTACTCTACAATGAAAATTACGAGCAATATTAAGCAATAACTGGTTAAAATCATCTTATAGTTAACATTGCTATTGTATCAGCGATAGTGAAGATAATCAGCTTGTGATTTAAAAACTAAATACATCAACTGATATAGAACCTTCATACAACCTTCCTTTCTTCTGTTCTATCACATGTGTAGTGAAAAATAAGCAGCTTGGGACTGACCAAACCTAACACGTAAAGTGTGGTGGAATTTACCGGGGTGGAATATACCGGTCAACCAAATATCAATTCTAATTCTATAATTCAAGTTCAAGAAAGATAATAAAAATTGTTAGCAACCTATCATTTTATCATATGAAATAATGAAAATAAAATAAAAATACTAAGATTAATTATATATTGAGAAGAAAACAAAATTAACACTTATTAGTTAGGTATAAATTAGTTCTATAACACTCAAATATGTTAACGCTCAAATTGAAGAAGGAAGACGAAGTGTGATTATTTTCAGTCGAATGCTCTAAATAACGTTGCAGCGAAGAGGTAAATTATATCATTAGATAGGCAGTGTGAAGTCAGGATCCAAAGGTTGCAGCCACGGCAATAGGGCATTCTTTGAGTACTGAGTGAAGAGACTTTGAGGGTAGGGGTTCTTCTTCAGATGGTCCTCAAGGAAGTCCTTCATGAGTCCCACTTCATTGATATATCTAAGGGGAGAAGAAGAAATATTCAAAAAGATTAATCAATCAAATTATCAATACAGTTCCACATAACTAGTACAAATTCATAGCAAGTAATTCGATTTGAAGATTAATGACGGCATGAATTTCATTTTGAAATGCTTCACACTAAATATCAGATGTAAAGAGCGTGAATAAAGATAATAATGAAGTGCATGACTCACAGAGTAGAGTTAGTGGCTATGGGATGGTCCTCATAAGGGTCCTGCGATAGTTCGAAAAGGAGGGGTGAATGGGAGAGATCCTCAAGCTGCTCTGCACCCCTCCAGGCAAGGCAGAGGTCATTCTCCCCCCACCCACATTGGTAGCTACCCGGGGAAAAGAGAGGCCGATTTAGGTGCATCTTATAGACCAAACCACCTGTAGAATAGAAGAGAACTTAAACAATTATCCATTGTAGTTTGTCATATACATCACTGTCAATAGTTTTACTTGTTATATCCATGTAGCTACCTGAGAATATTTTTAGAGTTTATTTCACCTCTACTAGCAGTATCAGAACCTTAGAATCTTGGTATATTTTTAAACAGAAATTTATTTTAAATAATGCAGATAGTGCTCCTATAAATAGTAAATAGCTAGATATAGTTAGGTTTTTAATTTTCTATCATAACAGATTCTAATATATATCAACAGTAGGCCCCGCTTCTATCAGTGACTATTGCCAAAATCACGACTCAGTCCTATTACAAATGGTAAAAATAACGGGGTATTTTACAAGTTATTATATATTTCCTAAAAAAGCCAGAATCGGTTGATGATCTGTGATGAAAGTTCAAAGTAGTGAATGCATTAAAAGTTTTAAAATTAAACCATAACTTTTTTTCACTCAGTATAGGTGAGTAATTAGTTTGATACTTAGTTTTTTTCTATAAATTAGGCGTCAACCTTATCTGCAATGTTTATTAGATTTTCAAGTGACAAAAAGAATCACTTATTATTTTTTTATTAAAATCATTACAAGAAAACTACAGAATATCAGACGTAAGTTTAAAACTTGAACTGGGATGCGGTGGGGAATCCAAGAATTTGTTTTTTCAACGCCTTCATCCCTTCTCCCGGACCCTCAGGCTTCACACCTGCCAACCCCTACCGCAGTTCCGAGACCCCATCCTCCAGTCCTCATGCACTATCTCCTGACAACCTCACCTCCTCCACAATCAGCACTCCTCTCTCCCTCCACGTATCCTCCAGAGAGCCACACACCTCATCAAGATTTCTCTCACCCAAACTCATCACACCACTCACACTAAACTCCCCATATCACTCCCTCAACTCCAACAGCATCGGAAACTCCAACAAGAAGTCTCCTCCTCCACCCCACACATCCTGCATCCCACCTCCCATACCATAAAAGAATATAAAGGGATGAATAAGGAATAAGATAAAGGAATAAATAAGAAGCAACACTCACCCACAACGTGTCTGACAGCATTAACTGTCATGCCCGTGTGGTGGAGCAGGTACCTGTCGGAGTGACTCTCCTTTACACTGTTATCACTCAGCAGTGGCGCAAAACTCACTCCATCCAAATTCTGTGTAAAGATAGAAAATATTTGATATAAAGAGAAGAATGTTTGAGGTAAGTAGTATTTTTCGGTTTTTAAATATTTCACATCAACTCGCTCGGAGACAGAGCTCCGCGGGTACTTTCACCGATATCAGCCAGAGGCAGAGTAATTCAATAATACAGTGTGGCGGAAAAGTAACTTTACACTTTTAAATGTTTATTGAACGAAATTATAGACAAAAGCTCAAAGATTTTTTTGCAGTATGTATAATGTATATATAGAAAATAGATTAAATTTTTTTTGAATGATGTTGTTCAGATGTTCTTCGTTATTGTTCAAGAATGAGCGAACTCTTCGTACCGTATTTTGCAAAACATTTTCTAGTGTGTCTCGTTATTTAGTTAATTTCTTCAATTATGTTGAGTTTAAACTTTTTTTTGGGTTTTCAGGCCTATTTTTGTAAATTTTGAAGATACCCCCAAAGGAAGAAGTCAAGAGGGGTAAAATCAGGAGATCAAGCAGGTCATGAGATTTCACTGCAATGTGGAATTAAGTAACTTGAAAATGCTTATCTTAATATTGCCATGGTTCCTCAGGCGGGAGTTTTCTATCTGCATCATACATATTGTAAAAAAACTTTTGTCTATAAATTCATATTTATTTGATATTTGTAGTAGAATTTGTTTTCATGCAATACACATTTAAAGTGTAAAGTTACTTTTCCGCCACCCTGTAGTTATATCAATAAAAATTAAAGTTTACACATTTTAATAGAAATCCTGGTACATATTAAAAAATAACATATATTTTCTATAAATGATTTATAAATAAATATAGACATAATACCAGTTGAAACTCATTGAAATAAAATACTGAAAATAAATAAATAATATTTAACCCATTCCAAGCGGCAGCAGGTGAATGGAAGTCGACAAAAATAAAAATCGTCTATATATAGTCACCGCCGCTATTGACTGTCTTCAATTTTAACTACACTTTTTAGTTACCCCGCTAAATCAAGGATTCAAATAAGCGTCTACATAGAGTCTATATATAGACTGTGCCGCTTGTTGGTGGAGTGACTTATGAGTTTTGTATTGTTATTCATATAGTTGAACTAAAGATATAAAAAAGTGAGTATTTTTGAGTTGCATAAATTGAATTAGTTACTTTTATTCGTATATATATAAACATATTTATGAAATAAATTATCAAAAAAACAATTCAAAAATAGTTATCCTTTATTTAATTTTTACTGTGTTTTTCGAGTATTTATTTCATTATTAGATGGACAATGTACTCAACAGTCAACACTCAACATATTCACATCTTTCCATTGCAAATGCATCATCTTACCTTAGAACTGACATACAGTTTGTCCTTTTCTCCTTTCCCCTTTTTAACATTTCTTCAAGTACTGAGCTATAGGGTGCATTATTGCACAATAACCGGTTTTTATGTGCTTAAACGTTAATACTTGTCATATTTCTCAACACCCTCTACATATTGACCCTGCCGCTCGACTGTTGCAGCAAAAAAATTTAGCGACTATATACGTATAGACGCTCCGTTAAATGGGACCAATTTTCGGAGTGTCTATATATAGTTAGGCCGCTTGGAATGGGTTAAGGATGCTTAAATAAAGTGTTATATAACAAAAAATAATTCAGAACATTTTATTACAATTTACTATTATCGTTCTTTGTGATATATAATTAACTTGACACTGTATCGAGATAATCATACAGAAATTGGTTTTACTTTCTATTATTTTTTTATAAATAAGGGGTTTAACGTCTGCTTCATCCACTCAAAATACTATCGGTAATGTCAAAAGAAAAATAAATACAAAAGACCTTGAAGGCTTAGACAAAAGGGAAAGTGGCTCCATAAACTAAGTCACCTACCACCAGTCGGTGACAAGCACATGGATGCATGAAAGTTTTTTCCGTAAATGTAGTAACTTGCCAAGATATGTGCCTAAAATTAAACACCAGTGAGTTTACTAACGGATGGAAAACCAGTATCCTTTAATATATTTCTTGTATATATTGTAGATGTAGTATTTTACATTTTAATCCTACAGTTTATTTAATTAAAAAATCTAAGACCTCGTAGTTGAAGGTCATAATTCTAGCAATATCTTCCAAAATTGCAAGTAGTGTTAACAAAATTATAATAACTTACATCTATGTTTGAAAAATGGGGCAAGAGTTTCCCCTGTGGCGGCACCCCACAAATTTCCATCAGTGTGGGGAGAATATCCAATAGGGAGGTGGGAGTATCCAAAACAGAACCTTTCTGAGTGATAGATGGTGCGACCAGGACTCCTGGAACCCGTATTCCTCCTTCCATACCTCCCATTGCCTTACCTCCTAAATTTATTAATAAGAAATGTTACTTCAAATATATTATAAAGCGTTCATATCACCACTTAGTACTATTTGTCCACTGTACTAAAATAAAATTAGGAGAACAATTATTAAGATTATGGTAAATTAATGAAATCACAATAGCTAGTTGAAATATTTTACAACTAGAATTTTCTATAAGTTTGATTAAATGATGATTTAATAACTACTTTACCTTTGAACAACCCATTGTAGCCTCCAGTCCTTTGACCATCTTGCCCAAGAGACTCCAAATGTCCTCCATGATCTGAGGTGAAATACACTACGGTGTCTTCAGTCAAACCAAGACTGTCTAACTCCTGCAGAATGAGGCCAACGGATTCGTCCATCTCCTCTATACTATCACCGTACCTGGCAAGTTTGTGTCAAAAGTTAATTAATTTAATTTGGTAGAGGGTATTGGAACCAAAGGTAATGTTGTTCAGGTCAACATTTATAAATAAATAAAGGCATTTTGAAGAAGCTGCCATACAGTGACATAATAACCAAAATTACATAACGTTATTCAGTAACAAGTTGATTGATGTAGAAACGCTATTTCGAGATAACAGTCTCTTATAAAATGTTGGTACAAAATGTGGACTCAAGCAACGCTACTTGGAGAGAAGACGAAAATGTATAAGTAATGCTACAAAAACCTAAGACAAGTATCTAATCTTCATCTAACTTAAAATACTCAACTTAAACACTTATGATACCAATTCACAAAGGTACGGGAATCATGTAAATCCATGGATTGGATCTTGAAGGAAATGAGACTTCAGAATTGGTTCAAATGCCATTATACGTGTTAACTCATCAAAGAAAGATTAGACGATGAAAAGTATTATTATTATTTCCATGCTCACACCCAGGTGAGCATCAGAGGGGGGTGGGGGGTCTCGTTAACCGTAGGGTTATAGGAGGGGCCTAGACTATGAATTTCTAATTACCATCAACAAAGGATGTTCTCCATTTTTATGATGCAAAATATGCAGAATATAAATGTAATTGATATATATATAATGTAAATATACACTTTAGAATACCTAACATAAATTTACATGGAAAATTATTTAGAATAATATTATAGAACATTTTCATATTTATATAGGCAAACACATTGTTAATCTGAAACGAATAAAGATGTTATAATTTATTAATTTAATTTATTCACATAAATCAATAAAGTGATGACAAAAATTCAGTCATCCTCATTCCTTGCTAGATACGACAATCATCTTTGGGTGTCATCCAAAAAGCGACAGCAACAAAAAGCAATAAAATACTAAGTACCAAAATAATTAGAAGGTACAGAGACAGGGAATTACTGTTCTTCAATAGAGGGAGTAATGTCCTGTATTCATCTCTAGCAGAAGCCATGTCATACAAAAGATCAACATATTCAAGCTTCTATTCTTCCAACAGGTTTCTTTCTTCAGTGAAGTAATCTAGTTCCAAAAGCTCCAGCATGTCAGTGACGTTGATGTACTTCTCAAAAAGCATCTCATTCAAACCATGGGTCTCATTCACAGTTGAGGTAAAGTAGCCTCCAAGATCCCGTTTGATCACAGGTATCATGCTAGTGTAAATCTCAGCTTGCAGATCTTTTCTCATGACTGTGTCAAAGTCTGCCTTTGTTTCGAAAGTCAGTTACGTGTAAGTAACCTGGAAGAGTTTTCGAGCAATTTCCTTGCTGTGAGCAAATTCACTCACATGTAAATAGTTAGGAAATAACCTGGTGTAAGTTTGAGGAATTCTTTACCTATCTCTATAATATAACTTTATAGTATTCTATCTCTTGCTAATTTCAAATTAGGACTATAAATATTTATCGTCTCCTGTACTAAAATGTTCAATAAAGTAAGCGAAAGCTTCTTGCAGCATCGTAATGGTTCTATTCAATGTGAACACTTGATCTTCTTGGACCATCTTGGAGTCTTTTTCAAAATGGTCCAACTGTGCCAGCATGTTAGTTTTAACTTCCTGTAAAAGCTTCTTGCTAGTTGACAGTTTGTGTTCGATTTCTTCTACCGTCTTATCGAAATATATTACAGCTTTAGTCCTACAAGCATCAGATAGGTTTTCGGCACATAATTACATCAATTCGTAAATTTTTGTTTCATTTTCATTCAATTCTACTTGTCTATCATCTATTTGTACTTGAATTCTATCGAGCAGATCCCCAGCACTGCTGTTCCATGTTGTGAAATTTTATTTGTAGGGTATAATTTCCATCTGGTGTTCTATAAGTGCCAAACCGCCATCCAATCCCACAGCTTTTTACTCTATTTCATCTGCTTCAGAAGATAGAGGCGCATACAGAGAATGACATCTCTATAGAAAAAGTAACAAGACGCACAGACTTGACCATATTAGCTTCGTCATTTCAATGCTTTCTCTTTAATTTTCAAACAAATTCTTGTATTATTAATAAACAGTTCAAAAAGTTATGAAGAATGTATGTAGTATGGATACCTGTTTCTCAAATAAAAATAACCATATTAAATCTATCTATCACCCTCAATAAATAGTTTGCTTATCTTTATTTTCTGTCTGTCTGTGATAGTCACGCTTTAAGTGCAGAAACTAGGCTTAGTGTGTTAACAAGTAGTAGCATGAATACACTAAATCTTATATGAGTGGAATGAATGATTACGTTAAATGAATAAAAAATATTTTAAATCTGCAATGCAAGTTTTTAAAGAACTATTTACAACCTCTGAAGTAAAATTTGTATACTCTGATGGCCCCCTTCACACTTGCGTTTCTCAACGCCGCGTTAGAAAAAATGCTTATCTTAACATTTTTCTCTGGTTATTATTAGGTTATCATTTTCTCTGGTTATCATTTTCTCTGGTTATCATTTTCATTGGTCATCATTTTCTCTGCTTATCATTTTCTCTGGTTATCATTTTCTCTGGTTATCATTTTCATTGGTCATCATTTTCTCTGCTTATCATTTTCTGTGGTTATCATTTTCATTGGTCATCATTTAATCTGCTTATCATTTGCTCTGCTTATCATTTTCTCTGGTCATGATCAGGAAAAAAGTAAAAAGGCATAATAGGGTATGTTCCAAATTATCGAACAGTTCCACATTTTCGATCATCAACAAATAACGAGTCAAAATGTTATATTAATAATATACTTTTTCTTATATGATCGAATAAGTGTAACTGTCTGATAATTCATATCTTACATAACTATTGCAACTCTATCACAATTGCTAGGGAACCTTGTTACGTGGGTACAAAATTATAATTATTAATTGTAGACCATTATTTCTATTTTGTATCAAAAGTATTGTGTATGTTTGCAATCCCAGCAATGAAAAAAAAAAACGCTAATATGAACGATACAATAGACATTCGTATTCTGCTAAAGTTCCAGCATTTAAAATTCTGCTCTTATTTTAGCAGGGGACTGAGCTATGTTACGTTAGAAAAAATGCTTTAAAGGCGGCGTTGAGAAACGCAAGTGTGAAGGGGCCCTATGAGTTTATAGCAATGATTCTTAAAATATTTTTCTAGCATATCCTTTCTTTTCCCTGGCCCCCCAGAGTATTGTACAGTATGGGCCACAAAAATGTTTCCGCTTTTTCAAATACTTGTAAATCTTTAACCGATGGACGAAAAAACTGTGTCTTGGTCTCTCTTTCTTCACCTCTTATTGTACTATTAACTGGTAAAAACATTTTTGAACTGATGGACATAGTTTAAGAACAGGTAAGCAAAGAGTGAGGGTGATTATTTTTGTCATTGCGCGAAGGTTATTCTTAGAGCTAACTCTGTGATTTTACTTACTGAATGGCAGCGAATAAAAGAAAAAAAGTTATAATGGTAGACATTTTAATACAGGGTGCTTACACTTCTTCATTGTAAACTATTTGGAAATAGAAACAACTTTAGTGACATTTTGATCTTATTGAAATTTTCACTATATATATTGATTCTTCGCTTGTTCATTGCATGGTTAGGGCTCGCTTCACACTTGCATTTTTAACAGCGCGAAAAAACGCTCTTCTTAAAATGTGTTTACACTTGCGTTTGTTATCGCTGATGGAAAAGAATCCTTAAATTTTTACTTCAGCGATAAAAAAACGCATGTGTGAGTTTTTTTTCCGCGCTGTTAAAAATGCAAGTGTGAAGCGGGCCTTAATCATGCAATGAACAAGCGAAGAACGAATATTCCTTGTGATAACTTCAATGAGATCAAAATGTCACTGAAGTTGTTCTATTTCCAAATAGTTTACAAGAAAGAAGTGTAAGCACCCTGTATTAAAATGTCTACCAATATAACTTCTCTTTTATTCACTGCCTTTTAGAAAGTAAAATCACAGAGTTAGCTCTAAGAATAACCTTCGCGCAATGACCAAAATAATCACCCTCACTTTTTGCTTACCTGTTCTTAAACTATGTCCATCAGTTCAAAAATGTTTATATCTGTTAATAGTACAATAAGAGGAGGAGAAAAAGGGACAAAGATACAGTTTTTTCGTCCATTGGCTAACGATTTACAAGTATTTGAAAAAGTTGAAACATTTTTGTGGCCCATACTGTATTGCATTGAAATAGATTGAAAAGCTTCGATAATTATAATATATTTGGTTACTGTGCATGATGCGAGAAAATAGCAAATATACTTTATGTATATTCTTCATGATATTAACAGCAACAACAGAACTTATAAATGATATATAAAAATAGCCAACCTAGGTACTACCTACGTATAAAGAAACCAGGCCCCAAAGGGGTACCGAGCACACAACTTTAAGAACCACTGATCTATAGTATATGCCTATATGGCATATACCTTGATGATGTGAGTATAGGGCTATAGGCCATATAGGCATATACTATAGACCAGTGGTTCTTAAAGTGGGGTGCCCGGTACCCCTTTGGGGCTCGGTTTCTTTATAGGTGGTGCCTAGGTTTGCTGTTTAGTATAATATTATCGTCATTATTCAAATATTTACTTTAGTTAAATCTGAGGGCACGGACCATAAATTTCACAAATATTGAGAGTGATATTTATTTTTTTTCTCGCACACCCTTTGCTTTTCTAGATTAAACAGACATTCTATTAACGGCGGAAAATCAAAGCAACGCAAACTAGATTACGTGCACTCGATAGTGCGCATACCTTCGCCGCCGCTTATAAATGACTTTGACCTCAACCTTTGACCCGTTCGCTCCCAAAATCTAATAAACTGGTAACTGGAAAATGACCAACCGTCCCACCAAGTTTCATGCAATTTGGTTGAATATCTTTTTAGTTAGTGAGTTATAAAATACTTTTACAGTTATGCGAATGACAAGATGATGAATATATAAATGCCGTTTAAAATAGAACCTTCCGCATTCTGCAAAGGTAATTAAAATAGAAAAGCTAATAATTTGCTGCAGTACCATTGATACGAGCCTCATTAATATTAATAATTAAAAAAAAATCATAATTTTGATTTTGAGAATATGCATTTACTCATGATCAAAAAACAATTGAATTAATTTACTTCTCACTGAATGAGCAATAGGTATTGTACTACTGTTAATAAAATACAGGGAAGTAAATTGAATGCTTTAATAACTTGCTTCGAATTGAATGCAATTAGTTTTAAAAGAATATCAAGAATTTAAAATTGTATTTATTAAATACCTATCTATGTTAATTGTCCAAGAATTTTACTGTTAAACAAGACTTTCCACTCAAAGAATATTCATCAGCACCTAACTAATGTTTTCTGATGTAAATCATTTCCATATTCACGGTGGAGTAAACACTCACAGTTGTCGTTACTGGTGCACTACTAACACTCACTGGACAGCAGAGAAACCACTTCATTCACCCCGAACAACCGTGAGGGCAACCATACGGGATGGAGAAATTTGCAGTATACAGTTTTGATTGATACAGATGTTAATGGTGATAATTATCTCGATTTACTCCAATCTGACTTTTGACCCGTTTTTCGATTTTACCGGATTCAGAAAAAATTATTTTTTTCATTACCAGTCAATGTACAGTACTTACCAGTCACTGTACAGTACTTACCAGTCACTGCACAGTACTTACCAGTCACTGCACAGTACTTACCAGTCACTGCACAGTACTTACCAGTCACTGCACAGTACTTACCAGTCACTGCACAGTACTTACCAGTCACTGCACAGTACTTACCAGTCACTGCACAGTACTTACCAGTCACTGCACAGTACTTACCAGTCACTGCACAGTACTTACCAGTCACTGCACAGTACTTACCAGTCACTGCACAGTACTTACCAGTCACTGCACAGTACTTACCAGTCACTGTACAGTACTTACCAGTCACTGTACAGTACTTACCAGTCACTGTACAGTACTTACCAGTCACTGTACAGTACTTACCAGTCACTGTACAGTACTTACCAGTCACTGCATCTCTTCTATTCACTTACCTGCCATGTTGACTCTTGTTCCTGTTCCTCTCAGACGAAATGATGGGGGTGTGAACGTGAGCGAACGAGTGGAACAGAAGGAACGGACGACTGCTAGACCTGAAGCAAGTTATTTTAAAATTAAAAAGTGACTACATTTTCTTAGCTTGGAAATGTTACGAATAAGCTACAGTTACGGGGCCTCACCTAATGAAGTCCAGACTGTTCTCGGTAAGTCTGTCATTGAGACGCTCTAGTTCTATAGGTTGTTCCACCACTTCAGTTCTGTTCATAGCGAGGCAGTCGAAGTTCTGCGCTATCCAAGGAGACACCTTCGGCCATGTTGAAAACGTTTGAACAAGTCTTACATTGGTTATTACTATCCAAATCGAAAAAATATCGAATTTCAAACAACAACTAAAAATCATCTTTATATCAATTCACGAAAATAAATTATGAATAAAACTTAGGAAATAAATAAATTAATGGAAAAATATAATATCATTTGAAAAAAACTAAAAGTTTTTGGAATAAAATACGAAGTTCAGAAACTGGGATTTGAAAATTCTTATTTCGTGAAATTGTAATGAAATATCACATAAACTCAACAATATTTTAGCATTATTGAAATACGCCGGAGAAGAAAATATTTTATTTTGAATAGGTATCAATCTTTAATGATGAGGACCAGGCATGATATTTACACTTGAAAATCTTTTCCCATTAATAACTTATCCAATATGCTGAATATTTGCATTGATACATTGAAGTAATTATCTGACCTGGTACCAACTTTGAGTGTTCCAGAATTTGAAATGTACGCTAAGGAGCCAATAGGTGGAGAGGAGAAGCAGAGAGAAGAAAAGTATCACCAGAGACAGGAAAAGTCTCTTCTTGAAGAAGCAGAAGTAACAGAAGGCGACAAACACTAGCGCCACTGAACTCATCATCACCTGCAGTGTATGGGACTAGCTATACTAGCTATTGAAAATAACATAGAGCATATCATTTAAATTCGTTATAGAAAGTCAAATTGCTGGGCAAAGAAAGATTAGATTCAAGGGTCTGGAAGAAGCTGTCAGAAAGAAAAATAATTCCACAAACAAAGTCACATACCACCGTTCAGTGAAAATGATTATGTGATGTACTAACATATACCATCTATATGTCAAGTTTGAATTGTAACTGAGGAAGATTTCAAATGTATAGAAAAATATAGAAATTGAATGACAACATCAAGAGGTTGATTTATATCTGTTTTTTTATATGCACTGTTTGATAGCATGAGAGTTAGAGTTACGATTAATTTATTTTATAACCTGCGAAAAGTTTGGATCGAGAGGCTTATCCCAAAAGGTGTAGTTGCCGTGACACTCTACCAGGAGAGTCCCAGGCAGGTAGTAGGTTGAGTCAAACCCGTGAGCCAACGGACCTTGGCAGTTACGTCCGAGAAACTCGCACTGAGATCCCAAGTGCCATTTTCCTGATTGAAATTATAAGTTATTTGATGATAATGATGAGTAGAGTTGTGACAATATGCATCTAAAATCATAGATCTTAAGAATATGGTATCGAATACTATACACCGCTGGTTTAAAGCGATTGAATAGTTTTTAATTCAATCAGTCCATAATATTTTCAGGATCTATGATTTTAAACGCATATTGTAGCAACCCCAATGATGAGAGAATAAAATCGATTATCTGGGTTTGATGTTAATACATAATTCACATACTTGATAGGACAGGTATTTGGGCATCTGCTCTTTGTGTTGTTTATAAGGAAGAGAAAATACTCTAATCATACCAAATTTGATAAAGCTTTGACAAGTCTCATGAAAGATCCAATGTAATTAAAAAACATCACTAAACACGATTCAGGAGTCTAGGGTAGATTAAGCACAAATTTCAGAAACATTTAATAGCAACCTGTGAAGTGAGTTTTGTATCCTGCGGCAGTGAATACGTCACCGATGGTAGCTTCAGAGGGCGGTAGAGAAGCGGTGCTGGCAACGTGCATAACAACAGGAGAACCTTTATCATCTCCCGCAAAACCTAACAGAGAGAACCTTGTGAAAAAAATGTAAAGGAAGCGAAAAAACCCTAACCGTCTGTAACGAAGAGCCAGTAAGAAACATTAGGCTAAAGATTATTCAGGAAACTGTTGTTAGTTGATCTTTGAATTAATATGAATAAAGAAAAAGATAATCATATTCAACATAATGTAGTGGCGTCAACAGCAGCCCAAATGTGGTACTAATGAGATCAAATTATGAAGAAAACACTGATTTACTTACTGAGTATGCAAATTATAGGTTTCAATCAGTTTCAATCAGTTTTATACGTATAAGAATTCCTCCATCCAAAATATTAATATTTCCATAAATATAAAGTTTCATTGTTGATGTAGTTCCATATCCCTGCTGTTAGAAAACTAATGCTCCACTGCATCGTCATGTGTTTATTGGAGAAGCTAATGCATTGAAGGCTACACAGCTTAATTTCAATGCAAAATAGATTCTGAAATGATTTAAATGCCATATGAATTTGATTTACAATATGTAGCATTCAATAAGCACCCTTACTTATCAAAAATAGTTGAACTTAATCATTGCCAGTTGAAAAAAATCGCGACCACTAACTCTTTATCCCACCACGAGAGGGCGCTAGTTTTCATTTAATATTTTAATGAAAGCATTTCTAGGTAACGAATATACAAATATTACTAATAAAATATTCTGAATTGATTTCAGAATAATTTGGCGATACTATAATTTTGAAAACAGCTCCTTTAAAATAAATCTAATCTATAGTAGCTACTCTAACGAGGAAGTTGAATTGAAAATCCTATATAAACAAAGTCAAAAGCTACGAAGACGGCAGTACCTGATTCATAAATCTTAAGCTACCTAACTTGAAATAAAGTTTTTTATAGTTTATGAAGCAGAGGTAGTGATACACATTTCTTCAATTCTATTGAGAGCTAATTTCCTACCTCAGCGATCTTTATGTTATAAATTAAATCCATAATTCTACAACTAATAGCACAAATTTTAGTCAGAAGCTTTCATTTCTCCAATGCATTCACTGCTTATTAACTCACCAAACCTCTGAGGGTACCTAGCAGTCATGAGTGCAGCTCTGCTTGGTGAGCAGACAGAGGCAGCAGCAAGGTGGTGAGTCAGCTTCACGCCATCTCTGCACAGTCTGGTGGAGAAACAAAATAAAGCCACGGGCAATTGCTGGCCAAAAAATGCAATTAAATTAATATAAGTTATCTTTTTAATCAACAACAATGTATTTATTTACTACTTTCAGAGTTTCTGAAATTCTGCAGCTAGTCTTAAAAGTTTAAAGAATGAATAGTTTCAATAACTAAGACTTTGAAAATGTTAAATACGATTTAAAATATCATTAAAACCTTTAATATAACTATTAATGAACCTAAAGCAGTTTAAATTATAGGTATGAAACTATGAGGATAGCAGTTTCAGAACTATTAGCTAATATTTGATTTATTAGTTGAGCATAGGATTGCCACCTCACCGGTCAATAGAAGGTGTCCTGATGGTGCCATTGCCATAGCATCCAATATCACCGATACCTAGATCATCAGCCAGCAGAATGACAACATTCTTGCTGCCTTTGGTTTCACTGCCACTTGTCCAATTAAGTAATAGGGATAGAAATAAAACAGTAATCAAACTCATTTCTTCCAATCATTCCTGCAAAAAAATATGAAAATTATTGTAAAAGTAATATGTACAGTCAAAACTTTTCGAATGATTACATCACAGTTTATGAGTTTACTAATTTAAAATTTCCGAAAAGAAATATACTAATTATTGTGGTGCTTGTAGATATTTTAAAATTGGTTTGGGTACACACGACCAATTTGTAAGAAGTGGAAATAGTAAAACTAAATGACGTGCACTCGTAGAGCGCTTACTTACGCAGTCGCTTATAAATGACATTAACCATCAAATGATCCATGGGTAATAAATGACCTTGACCTTTGACCTGTTCGCTCTAAAATAAAACCAATTGGTTCTTGAATGTTGAACAATCGTCCCACCAAATTTCATGCAATTTGTTTGAATACTTTTTGAGTTAAAAATGACCTTGAACTTGGCCTTTGACCGGATCGCACCCAAAATTCTACCAGATAGTCCCAGCACAAGCACCAATCGTCCCACCAAATTCCAGGCAATTTGGTTAAACATTCATCAAGTTATACGAAAAACAAGATGATAGATAAAGAAATGCCGCCTAAAATATAACCTTCTGCACTCCGTGAAGGTAATAAGAAAACAGTGATTTGTTAAATTAGCGTCATGCAGTGACTCTTTTATCTGATAGTACATCATCACAGTGACTCTTTTATCTGATAGTACATACTCACAGTGACTCTTTTATCTGATAGTACATCATCACAGTGACTCTTTTCTCTGATAGTACATCATCACAGTGACTCTTTTCTCTGACAGTACATCATCACAGTGACTCTTTTCTCTGATAGTACATCATCACAGTGACTCTTTTCTCTGATAGTACATCATCACAGTGACTCTTTTATCTGATAGTACATCATCACAGTGACTCTTTTATCTGATAGTACATACTCACAGTGACTCTTTTATCTGATAGTACATCATCACAGTGACTCTTTTCTCTGATAGTACATCATCACAGTGACTCTTTTCTCTGACAGTACATCATCACAGTGACTCTTTTCTCTGATAGTACATCATCACACTGACTCTTTTCTCTGATAGTACATCATCACAGTGACTCTTTTCTCTGATAGTAAATCATCACAGTGACTCTTTCCTCTGATAGTACATCATCACAGTGACTCTTTTATTTGATAGTACATACTCACAGTGACTCTTTTATCTGATAGTACATCATCACAGTGACTCTTTTCTCTGATAGTACATCATCACAGTGACTCTTTTCTCTGATAGTACATCATCACAGTGACTCTTTTCTCTGATAGTACATCATCACAGTGACTCTTTTCTCTGATAGTACATCATCACAGTGACTCTTTTCTCTGATAGTACATCATCACAGTGACTCTTTTCTCTGATAGTACATCATCACAGTGACTCTTTTATCTGATAGTACATCATCACAGTGACTCTTTTCTCTGACAGTACATCATCACAGTGACTCTTTTCTCTGATAGTACATCATCACAGTGACTCTTTTCTCTGATAGTACATCATCACAGTGACTCTTTTCTCTGATAGTACATCATCACAGTGACTCTTTTCTCTGATAGTACATCATCACAGTGACTCTTTTCTCTGATAGTACATCATCACAGTGACTCTTTTATCTGATAGTACATCATCACAGTGACTCTTTTCCCTGACAGTACATCATCACAGTGACTCTTTTCTCTGATAGTACATCATCACAGTGACTCTTTTCTCTGATAGTACATCATCACAGTGACTCTTTTCTCTGATAGTACATCATCACAGTGACTCTTTCCTCTGATAGTACATCATCACAGTGACTCTTTTATCTAATAGTACATACTCACAGTGACTCTTTTATCTGATAGTACATACTCACAGTGACTCTTTTCTCTGATAGTACATCATCACAGTGACTCTTTTATCTGATAGTACATCATCACAGTGACTCTTTTATCTGATAGTACATCATCACAGTGACTCTTTTCTCTGATAGAACATCATCACAGTGACTCTTTTCTCTGATAGTACATCATCACAGTGACTCTTTTCTCTGATAGTACATCATCACAGTGACTCTTTTCTCTAATAGTACATCATCACAGTGACTCTTTTCTCTCATAGTACATCATCACAGTGACTCTTTTCTCTGATAGTACATCATCACAGTGACTCTTTTCTCTGATAGTACATCATCACAGTGACTCTTTTCTCTGATATTACATCATCACAGTGACTCTTTTCTCTGATAGTACATCATCACAGTGACTCTTTTATCTGATAGTACATCATCACAGTGACTCTTTTCTCTGACAGTACATCATCACAGTGACTCTTTTCTCTGATAGTACATCATCACAGTGACTCTTTTCTCTGATAGTACATCATCACAGTGACTCTTTTCTCTGATAGTACATCATCACAGTGACTCTTTCCTCTGATAGTACATCATCACAGTGACTCTTTTATCTGATAGTACATACTCACAGTGACTCTTTTATCTGATAGTACATCATCACAGTGACTCTTTTCTCTGATAGTACATCATCACAGTGACTCTTTTCTCTGATAGTACATCATCACAGTGACTCTTTTCTCTGATAGTACATCATCACAGTGACTCTTTTCTCTGATAGTACATCATCACAGTGACTCTTTTCTCTGATAGTACATCATCACAGTGACTCTTTTCTCTGATAGTACATCATCACAGTGACTCTTTTATCTGATAGTACATCATCACAGTGACTCTTTTCTCTGACAGTACATCATCACAGTGACTCTTTTCTCTGATAGTACATCATCACAGTGACTCTTTTCTCTGATAGTACATCATCACAGTGACTCTTTTATCTGATAGTACATCATCACAGTGACTCTTTTATCTGATAGTACATCATCACAGTGACTCTTTTCTCTGATAGTACATCATCACAGTGACTCTTTTCTCTGATAGTACATCATCACAGTGACTCTTTTCTCTGATAGTACATCATCACAGTGACTCTTTTCTCTGATAGTACATCATCACAGTGACTCTTTTCTCTGATAGTACATCATCACAGTGACTCTTTAATAGAGTTACTTGGCTAGATAACAGTCTTTCAGACCATTGACCAATAGTCTATGAACGATTGCTTACTTATAATTAGGGTGGTGACAATAATCTTTTTGAAATGTGCTTCGTGTTCTCTGGAAAAATATTCTCTAAATATATTCTTTTATGCTCTGAAATATGCTTTATATTCTTTTAAAATATGCTTTACATTATTTTTATGCTCAATTATGCTTTTTATGCTCTATTCATAAAAGAGCTGTAATTCTATTAATAAAAATGATAAGTGATATTAGCAAGCCCCTTAAATCACATTCGAATGCTAATCTCATGTTTCGGTGCAATGGAAACCTTTGAAGAGTTTAAATAAATTGCTTTAACTAAAAATCAAGACACATGGATTCAATGTGTACAATGCACATCTTCTGATAAAGTTCAGTTACAGTAATAATGGGTTAGTAAAACGGGTAAGTTTTGTATTTTAACTAAGTAACGTTGAACAGTTGTTACGATTAAATGTTAGTACATTTTGTAATATTAATCAATGAAATTTTTCGATATTGAACCTTGAGTAGGGTGTATTCCAATGGTACACGGAAAACTGCCTGTCACTCATTGGCAATTTATGTAATTTTTTACATTTTTGAAATATTATTTGGTTATAAACACATTCTAAGAACATTTTAATTCATAAAAAACGGCGTTACCCCTTCATTAAGGGATTAAGGGGACATTTTTTTTACAGTTATAACTAAAGTATATAGATATTGAATTACTTAATATTCAATGGAAAATATTATTTCAACAAACCTACTTTATTAAACACACAGTAAACCAAACTTAAGTACACCCAAAGAATTTAGATAGATAATTTATATCTTGTATATTATAAATTAAGTGAATGTTACATCACTTTGCATATCTTGCATATTGGTGAAAAAATGCATATGCATATAAAAAAAGCATATGCAAATCTTAAAATGCATATGCAAATCTTGAAATGCATATGCAAATAAAAATTCCATATGCAAATAGAAAATGCATATGCATTTTTTATTTTGCATATGCATTTTCTATTTGCACATGGAATTTCTATTTTATATACATATAAAAAGTGCTTATTAAAATAAATTGATTAACGATGTTCAAATGATAAACTTCTACATAAATAAATGATAAACATCAGGCGAATGAATAAGAGCTAGATATTTATTCTACTTCAAAAATTTTAATATTATAGATTAGGTTATAACGAGGTGGGAACTTGGTTGAACTCTGCTTCTAAATATTCCAGATAATTATTAGAGAGAACTTCAAAAACTTCTACAGAGCATAGAAATAATGAAAATATATCTTGCGTTCATAGATTTAACATTCTCAGTAATTCCAGCAACAATAGAGCAAATTGAGGCGCGAGGCTCAATCTCAAAAGTGATCACTAGGGTTGTGACAATATTCTTTATGAAAATTAGGCTTTTATGCTTTAAGCTTGATAAATAGGCTTTTATGCTTTATATATATGCATTGTATGCCTTAAAAATATATTTTTTTATGTTTAAAATATACTTTTTATGCGTTCAGGTTAGCGTTATATGCTCAACGATATGCGTTCAGGTTAGCTTTATATGTTCTAGTTTCTTTGAAATAAGGCCAATTGTAATTGGGAGTTTTCATTGATGGTATATTTCGTTAATTAAACGAAAAACAAAATAAAAATAACTAATTTACTATCTTAATTTTTTTTTTGGTGTAAATAAATGAAATATATATTACTATATAATATAGAATAGTTAAACCTCTTTTTAATTTGTATAGAACTTTTCTAATCAAAGAAGACGTGGAGGAATAGGTTGACAAAGATAAAATTACTGAAAAAAACAATAAGTTAAGTGTTGGTTTTAAATTGTATTACCTCTGAATATAATCAATGTTTGACTAGATACTAGGTAAACTAATAAAATATTTGTTAAATTATAAATAATATTATTTGAGAGGCCATTGTAGGATTTGCATGGTCAGAAGAACGGAAAATTTTGATCTTTTTTAGTGAGTGACCGTTTAAAGATCGTGCGCTGTACGAGCTTCACCTGTATAACAGATACTTCATATTTATGATTTGTTAATGTACTTGGAAGCAGACTTTATAAGAAGTGTTTCAATATATAAAAATTGACAATTTAAAGATATTTACTTTCATTCTACATCTCAGTGTTTTATTATTTTTACAATTAATAAAAAAATATTTGGTGAAAAATACATGGGCTTCTTAGTAACAGCCTATTTCGAAAAATAGATGGAAATCTAAAATGTCTACTTAACTGAAATACGTTTAATTTTTTCAATTAAAATTATTTTCTGCATATATTTTGTAAATGCGTTTTATGAATGCATATATTTTGCATATGCGTTTTATAAATGCATATGCATTTTATAAAACGCAAATGCATTTTATGAAACGCATATTTCAAGCGAATATGCACAAAATTTTTATGTGCATACACTGCAAAATATGCAGTTCATATAGTCTCAACCCTAGTTATAACGATGTGGAGAACTTGGTTGAACTCTGCTTCTTAATATTCTAGATAATTATCAGAGTGAGAATGTCAAAACTTCTACAGAGAATAGAAATAATGAAAGTAAGTCTTGTGTTCATATATTCAACATTCTCAGTAATTCCATTAACAATAGAGCAAATTGAGGCGCGAGGCAGGTCAATTTCTAAAGTAATCACAGAGATAAAAAAATTATAATTTTCTCAAGAATATTTATGATAGAGATATTACGTAAAGCTTATATTAGTAATCAGTGACTACTCACTATATATTATCCAAAAATGAAGGATATTCAATCATCAGAGACATTAATTCAATTCTCACAGGATAATCTGCACTAGTCATTCAAGTCAATCTACATGAAATCTTAAAATAACTTCACCCATCAAATATGGCTAGTCTTCTATACACACCTCTAGTTTCATATGATGTAGAGGGGATATTTTCTCAGCACAAGAATATTTTAGTTTTGAAAACCTAAAATATACAGTAACTAGATTACGTGCACTCGGTAGAGCGCATACCTTCGCCGCCGTTTTGACCTGTTCTGACAAAATGGTTCCTGTATATTGGACCAATCGTCCCTTCAAGTTTCATGCAATATGGTTCAATACTTTTTGAGTTAAAAATAACAATGACCTTTGACCGGGTGGCTACCAAAATTCTACAAGAAGTTCACTGGACATTGACCAATCGCTTTACCAAATTTCAGGCAATTTGGTTGAACACTTTTTCAGTTATGCGAATAACAAGATGATAAATAAATAATGCCGGATAAAATATAACCTTCTGCAAATTTGCGAAGGGTAATAATAAAATTTAATTAAACCTATCGACTGATTTTCCTATTTTCTAAACTAGTGTTACTTTTTATATTCATTTATATATTATATATACAGGTAAAGCTCGTACAACGGACAGTATAAAGGTAAAGCCCCCCCCCCCCATACAAAGGACATAAATTAGTAGTTTAATTGGGGATTTTAACTTTTAAGTTTTCTATAACAGCATTTCAAAGAAACTCTAATGAGGGTAAACAATCTCAGATTATTATTGAATAAATTTTTTAATGAAAATCTTAAAATATTTATATAACTTACTCATATAATTGTACGTAGGTACGAAATAATAAGGTAAGTAAAATGAAACAAAAATATTAGTAACTAAACCAAGTGAAAATATAGGGTAGTTACACCTCTTTTTAATTTTAAAGAGCTTCTCTAATCAAAGAAAATGTGTAGGAAATAAGTAACAAAATCAATATACTGAAAATCTTAAAAACAATACATTAAGTGTTTATTGTAAATTGTAATACCTTGAATATAATAAATGTACGACTAGATAATTGGTAGACGAATAGAATATTGATAAAACTATATAGTTTAAAGAGGTTGTTGTAGGAGTTACATGGCCAGAAGAACGGATAATTTTTGTCTTTTTTAGGAGGTGTCCGTTTAAAGATCGTCCGCTGTACGAGCTTTAATTACCTGTATACTAGATTCTTCATATTCAAGACTTGATAAATGTACTTGAAAACAGCTTTGTAAGAAGTGATTCGATATGCATTGAAATCATCTTCAATTAATAGATACTAATTAACATCCTTTATTGAGTTTATTCTACCACTTAGTTTTTAAATATTTTTTTACATTTAATAAAAAAAAATGAGCTTCTTAGTAACAGCCTATTTCAAGAAATCCATACGTATAATATTTTTTTAATTAAAATTTATTTGCTGCATATATTTTGTATGTGTTTTATAAATGCATATATTTTGCATATGCGTTTAATAAATGCATATGCGTTTTATAAAATGCATATGCATTATATGAAAATGCATATTTCAAGCGAATATGCACTAAATATTTATATGCATACAATGCATATCGTCACAACCCAAAGAATGATGTAAAAATATATCTCCCTCCTTCCTCACTTGCCTGAAAGCGGCACCTCCTAATCTGGTGTGCAGAGTCTTACGCATCGTCTGACGAGTCTGTCTTGACGATGACGCATCGCTTCGTTAAAAAACTGTCTAACTGAGCATATAATATGGACACTATATAGAATAATTTGTGGCATATAAAAATTATCAATACTATAGACTAACGAGGCAGTGATTTGACTATAATATGAGGATGAAAATAGAACCATCTGCCATTTTAAACGCATCAATTTCTTCAAGAATCTACATTTGTAGATAAAGCTAATGGGAGCAGTTATATTAATATACATATTTTTTAATGTCAATGTTTTCCCATATGGCATCTTAACGTTATTGGTAGGGATGTGACATTGTGCATATATGCAGTTCTCTGCATATATTTCAAGACCATATAATAAGCACGTGTGCATATTATATGCTAACCGAGAAATATGCACTTCTTGGTCAATTTTTACCATGTAAATGTCTAATTTATGCCGTTTTCTTCTGGGAACCCGTCATAGAAAACGACTTTAACTGTGGACCCAAGTAGCTATATTTTATCAAACTAAATATTCAAATTTAAAAGTTTGTAGGTGGAATATTGAAACTACAAAGGTATTAATAAATTCATATGCATCTTGGTATTTAGTAAATATTAATTGTAATAGATAAATATATAAAACTATTTTCGAGCGTTGAAGCACTCCAAAAATAAGAAATCAAATAGAACGAAGGTATGTCATTTATTTTAGTAATTAAACACAAAATGGTATAGAATTCAGAACTAGAAGATTTTATAAGTGAACTTCCTCCATCGAATTTATCTTGTTACACTTTTGCTCCTCTTGTTTCTTGTGAGGAAGAACGAGTGTTTTCCCAGTACAAAACTACATTAGCAGATTCACTTTTGAAAACTTGAAATACCATTTAATAAAAAAGTGCAATTTCACTGTTTGAAATTGAATATGTATGTTTTACATTGATTTTCTCTTTATTAAAGAAGTCTAAATTTAAAACAGCTTTCTTATGATTTGTTTTCAAACGCTTAACATTTTGCAGTAAAAATAAAAACTTAAAACCTTCATTTTATTGTAAGTTCAATTCAAACCTCCAA
The DNA here is from genome assembly GCA_947561585.1 of Caprella mutica. Lineage (NCBI taxonomy): Eukaryota > Metazoa > Arthropoda > Malacostraca > Amphipoda > Caprellidae > Caprella > Caprella mutica. The sequence goes on along the minus strand of CANNZV010000419.1, from coordinate 17,091 downwards.
AGCAGAATTACATTCAAAACATAACTATACACAGATAAACTTTATTTTAAATTTCGTAATTAACTTTGGGCATATAATATGCACACTAGCTATATTGAATAATTTCTGGCATATAAAATACATATTTCCAATATGCATTTTTGTTCCGCATATATGCACATTGACTTTTTGCATATTATATGCAGAAATAGGCATATAATATGCTGCATATCGCGTCTAAAATTATGCATATTTTATTCTACATATTGTCACATCCCTAGTTATGATTATTATTTACACTTAAGGATTAGTTTTCAAACATTTTAAGAAGTTAAAGTTTATTATTTACCTCAGCTGCGACTTGCCTCAGTAGGTCCTTAAACTAGTTGGTCGCAAAGATCAAAAAGAAGCAGCACCAATAATGCTATAAACTCTCAGTCTCCAACATTAGCAACTAAATGAGCATTCTAATTATCAGAAATTGGGGAGCCAGGGGACACTAACCCCCTTCCCTGAGACCTCACACACAGTGAACACATGTCAGGGCCCGTGGGAGTGAAAACAAACATTTCATTGGCCTACATTGCTCAAAAATATATAATGTTATTGAAGACATAGATGTAATTGGGTAGAAAATCATATGTCAACAGTTTTAATTCATTATATTAGCCACTGATTTTCTGTAGGCAGATTGGTTAGTTATAAATTAAATAAGTTGCTAAGTTTAGTTGGGGAAGAGGTTTCTCTTTACAGTAACAGAAAAAGATATTAATTTGAACAATTTAGATGAAAATTGCAATATCAATTCCATTACTAAGAATTAAAGGATATATTTCGTATTGAACTGCTAATTATGAGCTAAAATACAATGCTATATTAAAATAACATTCATATGCTAGAAAATAATGAAAAACAAATAAAAAGTCCAAACCTTAGCATGGACATATTACAGTAGAAAAAGTCTGAATAATACAATTGCTAATAAATAAGATATATTTACAAAGGATTACTAGCCACCAAATTCACATAATTACATCAATGCTTTTCTAATGAACTATTTCAAATGACATCTATTAATCATACAATAATTAGACAGTTCTGATTTAAATGCAATAAAATATAACAGGTATCTACATCACACGCCAATGGTAAATTTAACAAACATTGATGAACTTGGAAGCCTTCAGCAGCCTTAATAAATAGATTAAATGTCCGTCTCGCAAGCTTCACTATTATGCCAAAATTAAATTTCATTTTAGTTCTACAAGTTTTAAGAATTTCTAGAAACCTACAGAACTTATAAGTAGCCAAACCGTTAGTTCTTTTTATATTGTCTAGAAAAAAGAAACAGTAAATAAATTCAATGAATAACATATTCATACTTCTCCCCAATAATTTCATACAATCAAATACCTGATAAAACTTATACATATAAATATATTAAAATAATATAGCTATGCTCATCATAGCACCGAGTTACAAATATTGAACATAATTAACTGCGAGACAAATCACCCCAATGATAATTACCTTACACTTCTAAATCAGTTTACGTTGTATCAAGGTGTTAGTTTAAGGTTCACTGCCCCTTTGCCTTCTCCTTCATCCTGTTGAGAGCTGAGCCAGCTTTGAACCACTCGATCTGTTGCTCGTTCATGGACTGGTTAAGAACAATATTCTCACTGCTGCCATCTTTGTGAGTGATGCGACAATTCACAGGCTGAAATAACAATAAATATTAGACAATCTTAGCCACTAAAAATAGGCAACAGATTCGTCAAATAGCTACCAAACTAATGTTAACTGGGAAGCAAAGATGCAGTAGTTATTACAGCTATTCATGTTTTTTATTAGCTAATAGCCAACTTACTTTTCCGGGTGCCAAGTTCTTGAGGTCCAATAAGCTGATCTTATCGTCAGATGAAATCTTATCGTAATCAGCAGGATTAGCGAATGTCAGAGGAAGCATACCTGCAAGTAACAATAATATTTGAGGGAGAGATATGTAGCAGACACCAAATGTAGCGATGTAGCTAAATAGTAATATATTTCTATGAGAACATTCTAAAACCACATAGTTAAGTTCATTGATAAACTAGAGCTTAAGCATCTCGAAATAGCTACAGTCAAAATAACTCACCCTGCTTCTTCAAATTGGTCTCGTGAATTCTGGCGAAAGATCTGACAATGATGGCTCTGCCACCCAAATGTCTTGGCTCTAGCGCTGCATGCTCCCGAGAACTTCCTTCACCTGTTATAAAACACATACAAATTAGTCAAGCAAATAGAATTTAGATGAACTCACTTACATTTCTGATATGCATTATAAAAAGTCAACAGATTTCATTCAATTTATCTATATGAAAATAGAAGTTATAGAATATCACAAAATTTCAGCTTCAAATAATAGGGAGTAGCTAGCTATGAGCTGTAACAAACTGCAAGTTTCTTAACAATAATATACTCCAAACATTCTATGTTTACTAGCAGTGACTGTGTTGCACTGTGATAGAAAAGCTAGAATTAAATAGCGTACATGATATAACTACACTATTAATATATTAGCCAGCTATTTTATTAAAGCAACTACAAAAGTTCTGAAATATCATTTGTTCTAAATTTTCGAACGTTCAGAAAAATATTTAGTTCAACTGATTATTTTAATTAGTTTCTATGATACCAACTATTATATCATGGATAACAATTAAAGTAACCAGTCAGCTAAAAAATATAATCTTTCTCTTATAAGATAGAAAATGTAGAACTGTATGATACTTCAGAACTTAACATGTTTCTTTGATAGCATCTCACACACTCACCGTAGTTATCATCACCAATGACACACCACTTGTTTCCACTGGCTTTCAGAGCCCTAGCAGTTGCAGGCACAGGTCCCCACTCTCCCGTCACTTTGTTCTGCACTTTGTTCATCTCTCCGTTCTCTGCATTCACTGCAGTGAGGAACATGTTGTTGGAGATGTTGTCGAGGTGACCTCTGAACCTGAGCCAGGGGCCTGCAGCCGAGATGTGATCTGTGGTGCATTTTCCAACAGTCTGAAAAGAAATAGTCATGTCAACATAAAACAAACCTACTTAATTACTTACTTACAGTAGCTTCGTTAAAGCAAATCTAGCAATATTTAGTATAATATTTACATAAAAAATGTGATTAATGGTTGATTAGTCATTTATTGTACTAACTAAATTCCCTTACATTTGGATTCAGATAGCTGCTAACAATTTTTCAAATATAGAAAAATAAAGCCAAGGCTTTTGTTGCATTTCTACCTGAAGTATTAAAATAATTAGCTAAATAGTTAATTTACAAAAGCAAATCAAGACAAGAGAACTCAATTCATTATAAATTAATTTCTTTTTTAATTCCTCTCGGCACTCAGGCACATCTCTTTCCTCCTCTCGGCACTCAGGCACATCTCTTTCCTCCTCTCGGCACTCAGGCACATCTCCTTCCTCCTCTCGGCACTCAGGCACATCTCCTTCCTCCTCTCGGCACTCAGGCACATCTCTTTCCTCCTCTCGGCACTCAGGCACATCTCCTTCCTCCTCTCGGCACTCAGGCACATCTCCTTCCTCCTCTCGGCACTCAGGCACATCTCCTTCCTCCTCTCGGCACTCAGGCACATCTCCTTCCTCCTCTCGGCACTCAGGCACATCTCCTTCCTCCTCTCGGCACTCAGGCACATCTCCTTCCTCCTCTCGGCACTCAGGCACATCTCCTTCCTCCTCTCGGCACTCAGGCACATCTCCTTACTCCTCTCGGCACTCAGGCATCTCTCCTTACTCCTCTCGGCACTCAGGCATCTCTCCTTCCTCCCAGATACTATGACATATCTTTTCTCTCAACACTAAGACATATCTTTTCTCTCAACACTAAGACATATCTTTTCTCTCAACACTAAGACATATCTTTTCTCTCTCGACACCAAGACATATCTTTTCTCTCTCGACACCAAGACATATCTTTTCTTTCTCGACACCAAGACATATCTTTTCTCTCGACACCAAGACATATCTTTTCTCTCGACACCAAGACATATCTTTTCTCTCGACACCAAGACATATCTTTTCTCTCGACACCAAGACATATCTTTTCTCTCGACACCAAGACATATCTTTTCTCTCTCGACACCAAGACATATCTTTTATTTCTCGACACCAAGACATATCTTTTCTTTCTCGACACCAAGACATATCTTTTCTCTCGACACCAAGACATATCTTTTCTCTCGACACCAAGACATATCTTTTCTCTCGACACCAAGACATATCTTTTCTCTCGACACCAAGACATATCTTTTCTTTCTCGACACCAAGACATATCTTTTCTCTCGACACCAAGACATATCTTTTCTCTCGACATTAGAACAAATTTTGCTCTCAACACTCAAAATTTCTTCATTTGACAATTTAAATTATTTCTTCCTTTTGGCCATATAATTTCTTTAAGTAATTAGTGGGAAAGAAGACTGTAAAAGTACTCACCTTAATGAGGATAGTCATTTCCTCCAAGTCTTTGCCATCCCACTTATCAAAAGGAGTCAAGAGCTGCAGTCTCTGACTTTCAGGAGAGACATCAACACTCACTGCAGAGCCGTCTGCTGGGGGTGGCTGGAAAGTGTCCTCACCAGGGTCAAAGCCCTGGGCAGGTAACTCAGCTGCGAACGGATCGTCCAGTTTGAATTCGGTGCCATCAGCTCCTTTCTAGAAAGTAGTGAAGGATTTTTTTTAAATAATTTTGTAATTGTTGTTATATTCCAATTGCTCTGATGTTAATCTACTGCAGTTCAGCAGTAATATTTGATAATCTAATTGTTAGTTACTTTGTAAATCTGAGCAGCTACTCATTAGCCAGATAAATAGATTATAAAGTATATTGTTACACCATAAAACGAAACTATAAAAAGTAAATTGTACAATTCAAGGAAAACATTTCAATAAGGCTTAAAGCATATATTAATTATTCCATTAAAATTCAGTACATCATCAGACAATACACCTAGGTAGTAAATATCAACTAACCAGAGTATCTTTCCTGGGATCAAAGTCCAATGTACCAGCAAGTGACAGAGCTGTCACCAACTCAGGAGAGGTGACAAAGCAATGAGTGTTGGGGTTAGCATCATTACGTCCTGTGAAGTTCCTGTTGTACGAGGTCACAATGGTGTTCTTCTCATTTTTCTCAATGTCCTGTCTGTCCCATTGCCCGATGCAGGGTCCACAAGCATTAGCAAGAACGGTACCTCCAAAATCTCTGAGAGTTCCAGCAATGCCATCCCTCTCAATGGTGGCTCTGATCTGCTCACTGCCTGGAGTGATGTGGAACAGGGACTTGGACTTGAGACCGTGCTTCATGGCCTGCTTCACAATGGACGCACAACGACCCATATCTTCATAAGAGCTGTTTGTGCATGAGCCAATTAGTCCAACCTTGACATCCATAGGCCAGTTGTTCTTCTGTGCAGTGGCACCAACTTGATCGATCGGGTGAGCGAGATCTGGAGTGAATGGTCCATTGATGTGGGGCTCCAATTCAGATAAATTAATTTCGATCACCTGGTCATAAGGAGCTCCCTCATCTGGAGTCAAGATATCCTTATTTTCATCAGCAAGGTCAGCAATAGCAGTTCTGCTAGTGGCTGCAAGATAATCGTACATTCGTTTGTTGAAAGGGAACACAGATGTAGTAGCTCCAATTTCAGCTCCCATGTTACAAATGGTACCCATACCAGTGCAAGAGATGGAATCAACACCAGGTCCGAAATATTCAACAATAGCTCCAGTACCTCCCTTCACTGTCAAAATACCTGCAACTTTAAGAATAACATCCTTGGGAGATGTCCAGCCAGATAACTCACCAGTGAGCTTCACACCAATCACCTTGGGACACTTCAACTCCCATGGAATATCTGCCATCACATCAACAGCATCTGCCCCTCCAACACCAATGCAGAGGCCTCCCAAACCACCACCATTGGGGGTGTGTGAATCTGTGCCTATCATTAAGAGACCGGGAAAAGCATAGTTTTCGAGGATGATCTGATGGATGATACCTGATCCAGGTTTCCAGAAGCCCACACCATACTTAGATCCGGATGTGGCAAGGAAATTGTATACCTCTTTATTAAGCTCCTTAGCTCTGGCTAAATCTTGAGCACCTTCAATTTGGGCTTGAATAAGATGGTCACAATGGATGGTTGATGGAACAGCTACTTTAGGCAGACCTGAGCTGATGAATTGCAGCATTGCCATTTGTGCCGTAGCATCTTGCATTGCCACGCGGTCAGGACGCAGGCGGAGATAGGACTCTCCTCTCTTCAACTCTGAGTTAACAGGGTCATCCAAATGGGAATAGAGGATTTTCTCAGAGAGGGTCATGGGACGCGCTAACCTGTAGGGCAGAATTATTAAACATGAGGAACTATTCTGTATTTACATTCAAACGCAGTAACTAAATACTAATTCAACTATGCAGCCATAGTAATTTTAGGTTATAATTATAATTTCTTCAATTATTATACCATTTACAGTCTACAAAACAAACCTTTTTTTGACAACATGAAGTTTATCCTGCAGGACATCATAAGGTAAGTAAGAGTCCTTATCCAAGTTGCTCATGGCCACTTTGGAGGCCATGGCTGTAAGTGGAGATACATGGAAACAGCGAGCTTGGATTCCATTGATGCTCCCTACCATCAATTGGCGTCCGTACTGGAAAAGTAAAAGCCAATTGAATGATCTGGTACATGATTCTTGCCTACAAAATAAACAAATTAAATATCCACGAATATGAATTACACAGTTTAAAAGATGTTTTGTTGAAGAGTTAATCATTCACTCTGTAATCTGCCAATACTACCATAAGAGATGATCAGAATATCTCCTAAGGGGATCATATAGTGGTTTTGCTAGCTACCAATGATACTTGTCTGACTGAGCTGAGATTTTGACACAAGGTGTAAAATGCTCCAAATATTTGAAGTTGCTCTAGTAAATTCTTCATTTCGAGCCCCCCCTCCCACATGAGGGCCAAAAAACCTGTCTTTAATGGTAACATAGGAATAAATAGCTGAAAATCCACCAACTTTGACAGAATATTATTTTAAAAGGAGAAAAATTCCACTGACAAGTCAGTGGAATTTACCCTGAAATACAGTCTGGCATTTGAGTCTATAGATTTGGCACAAGTTCGATTTGAGTAAAAAAGTTAGAGATATTGGAGTAAACAAAAAAACTCATCAGGTCACTTAGGGGGGATCAAGGGTTGGGAGGCTATTACTGTATTACACAACATTAGACCATTCTGGGGGACCAGTTTTTACAGTCTGGAGATGAAACATGGTAGCTATTTTACTTTGCATGGACTACAGACTGCAGGAACTGGCAAACTGGCAGAGGGTTTTTCTATGTTTCCCCTTCAACTAAAAATTAGTAAAATGATCAAAAATCTCCAATAATTACATGTAAACATAGGAATTAATTAGAAAATTGATGTCAGATAATTCAGGAGACTAATTTCATGGCTTCAATAGATGCCAGATAAACTTCACAAATCACAACTTCATGCATCTTTTGCAGACTGGATTGCCAGTCTAGTCTGTATGTGGTGTACTCAGACTGCAGGAACTGGAAAACTGTTTTCCAAGAAATCCTCTATTTTGACTTCTGTTCTCAGTAAAATACATGAATATATATAAGAAAATTAAGGATTGTTCGCACAGAAAATGTAAAAAAAGTCCTATCTTCTGCAGACTGGTGGTGAACATAATCCAGATAACGTATGATAATTTGCTCATTTTGGAGAGAAATTTTGTCATTTTTGGAGAGAGCTGAAGAGATAAATGGAGAGTTTATGAGCCAAACTATTTTACTTGACTGTACAAAAACCCACTGACTTTTTCCCAGTCTGAAAAGAAGGTTTCCTCAGAGTGACTCAGACCCAGGATTTTCCAAAGAAAATGAGATTTAGGCGCAGGATTAATCCACAAATCCTGCTATACTTTTCAGACTGGACTGAAAGATTCCACCTTATATTTCTAATAATTTGGCTGATCAACCACACTTGCCTAATTTATCCCATTCTGCAGAAACTGGTAAAGTGTTCCTAGAGATCTCTTATTCTGTTCATAGCAAAATTAATTTAAATATAGGGATCCGGATTAATTGGGTCCATACAATTACCGGAACAGAACATGAATTACCGGAACGGACCATGAATTACCGGAACGGAGTGCTTTTGAGAAATAGCCCCTGATATGTCATTTAGTTATGCATTTGGTCAATTTATGTTCCAATTAATATCATATTTTACCCTTTTACACTCATTTCTGCTCGTATAATCGCTACCAAACATCAAAAAATAGTAAATTTTACAAGAGTACATGCTGAAAATAGTTTTCTTTGCATAATATTTTGAGGGAGAACTGAAGTAATTTTAATACTTAATATCGTATTATAATTTTAATGATAAGCATTTTTGGTTTAAATTTGTGTATCCATTACTAGTATGTGTTGATATTCTATTAATCAAGATTTTTAATTTTATGCAACATATACAAATTTTCCTGAATTTTAATTGGGTAGTAACTAGTAGATATGAATTCATAACTGCTATCTGTCGCATTGAAGTTATACTATAATATTGGTATTTAAAAAAATTGGTAGCAATTAGTTCAGAGAAATCATTCGTCTGAAATAAAACGAACAACCAGAAAAGAATTACTATTATGTATATTCACTCGGTCCTGCCGCACTGGCAGGAATGGCGCTTCGATCAGTTTGTCAATGATCAAGATCCACTATTTACTAAAATGTAAACTTAAATTTTAATATAAAGTAAATGAGAACATGAATAAAAACATACAAACAAATAGTGCAAAGTTAGCAATATCATAATCATTACACATGCGGTCTATCATTTATGGTAGCTGGAATGTTTCTCGCTAGATGGCGCTGCACTCGAGAAGTAATTGAATTTTATATCAAATTTTTAGATATAAAATAACTAGTATATTATATTCTATAAGACTGTAATTAATGTCCCTCAAACGATTTATCAATAGGAGAGAATATTTTGTGAAAAGTTTACTGCCTTCTCAATAACTCTTCTCAAGTCTAATTACACGTCAATGATTCATTTTAATTGGGGTTTAAGCTTCATAACCAAAGGCCATTTCTTTGACGTCAAAAGGAAATTAAATACAAGGGACTGGAAGAAGCAGTCAAAAAGGATAGTGGCTCCACGAACAAAGTCACCTACCACAGTCAATGACAAGCTCATGGATGCAGAAAAGCTACTTCGTGAATGCAGTCACTTACCAAGGAATGTGACAAAAAGGGACACAAGTACCGGTGGCTGCACTCACAGATGGAAGAGGAAAATGAAGAGTTGATAGTAAATGAAGCCTACCTAACACAAAAATCTAAGACCTCGTAGTTGAAGAATATAACCCTAGCGCTAGGTATTCTCTAAAACTGCAAGTAGTGTTAAAAAATGATAAACAAGGTAAAAACGAAAAAATGACCATCCATAATTCAAATTACAACAGTTCGGGGTTTATGATTAAAATTAACTGTTTGATATAATGTAAGATTAACAAATTATTTGATGTAAACTTAAATTGGGTCTTTCATAGAATAGCAGTGCAAAATATTTATTAATATATTTATATTTAATATCATTATTTATTAGAGGTTCAATATTTAATATGAATTACCTGTATCTGTTATACGTATATGTTATCATTATCATATTGGTTATCATTTTCATATTGGTTATTATTATTATATAGGGTATTGTTATCATTTTTGGTTTCATTATCATATTGGTTTTCATTATCCTATTGGTTTTCATTTATCCTATTGGTTTTCATTTATCATATTGGTTATCATTTATCATATTGGTTATCATTTATCATATTGGTTATCATTTATCATATTGGTTATCATTTATCATATTGGTTATCATTAATCATATTGGTTATCATTAATCATATTGGTTATCATTAATCATATTGGTTATCATTAATCATATTGGTTATCATTAATCATATTGGTTATCATTAATCATATTGGTTATCATTAAAAAAAATTTAATGATCTAATTTTAATTTCATTTTATTAACTAGGTATCTTTGATACACATTTAATGTAAATATATTAATAATTTTGTGCCGCTATTCTGGGAAAGACTCCTTAAATTTAATATAAAGTGTACTGGAATGTGAATATAAACATATAAATTAACCCTATAAACAACGTGTAACGATTCGATTACTGGGATATTGATTGATTGATTGTTCCATCGAATTGACAGACCATTGTTTGTAGGGAAAATAAGCTGTGCAGATTTAGCGGTATTGAACGCATGAGATCTATAATTTGTCACTTCTGGCCAGACTGCAGAAACTGGTAAAGTGTTCTCCAAGAAATCCTCTATTTTGCCTTCTTTTCATATTAAAATTTAATGTAAATATAGGAGGAAATTAAGGATTGTTCACACAGAAAATGTTAAAAATGTCCCATATTCTGAAGACTGGACTTCTGGTAGCCACCTAAAATATTCATTAGAAATGGTGTTACCTATCTACAGTTGAGAATTAATTAAATTCATTTATTTCTAAATTAAATGACAACATATTATTATAGAAATATTTCCCTCAATCAAATTATAAACATGATAGAGACAAAAATTTTATCGAAAGGTTTACTGCCTCTTTAAGTTATCTAGGTCCTAGGATGTTAATTTGCTAACTAATGCATCAAATTACTTGTCTTTATGCACCGTAATACCTACCTAAGTAGACAGGCCAAGAGAAATTCATAGATTATCTAGATTAAAATAAATTATAAACAGAGTAGAGACTAGTGCCAGTGGCAACAGACATCATAGCTCCAATGCAACAGGTATCTAATAATCTAGCAGTTTATCAATTCATACCTACTACCTAATCGCTTAAAAAATCAAGGAAATTTGTAGATGGTCAATTGGTCATTTGCATAAAATTTATAATCTTTATCAATAGACATATCAGCACATAAAAATAGGAACATGAAATCAAACAAAAATACTTTATACCTATAAAACGGATTCACGAACTAAGTAATCAATCATCATGTCATGTCAATTTTCTGTCTATGTTTCAGATGTTTGGTAGCGAATATACGAGCAGAAATGACTATAAAATGGTAAAATATGACATCAATTGGAACATAAATAGACTAAATGCATACCTAAATGTCATATCAAGGACTATTTCAATAAAACATCTCTGTTGTGGTAATTCATGTTCCGTTGCAGTAATTCATGACTTGTAATAATGTATAAGAGTATGTCAGTTAAAGCCAATTAATTGGCTTAGATTTCAAATCTCAGATATGTCTAATTGGCTTTAACTTTTGAATTAATTCCTATGTTCCCATGTTAATTTTAGCTTGAAATTTTCAAAAAATGAGCCAAATTGGCTTGGCTCAGATTTTTTGTGAAATTTTGGTTTAAAAATTGGCTTACAATTTTCCAGCTTCTGAAACATGGAATTCATATTCTGTTGCGGTAATTCATGTTCCGTTCCGGTAATTGTATGAACCGGGATTCCAGCCCGTATTTCATGGTAAATTCCACCGACATGTCTGTGGAATTTTTCCCCATTGAAAATAATATTCTGGCAAAGTCAGTGGATTTATAGCTATTTATTTCTATGTTATCATTAATTTTTGGTGGAAAATCAAAAATGTTGGTGGATTAACCAAATTACTGGAAATTTATGGTAGATTTTTTCAGCATTTTCAAAAAGTCAGTGGAATTATGTGCACCAAATACAGATTGGCCGGGATTAATTCACTAATTCAGAAGTGTTTGTAGGATTGTAGCCAAGTAATAAAGCATGTCCAAACTCGCCATTTTAATGGCGAGTTTGTGATAGTTATTTTGAGCCCTTCAATTGCAAATGGCGAGTTTTATCTATTTTTCTCCTATGCTACAATCCAAGTAAAATACTTTAAAAATAGTATGTCTCATAAACTCACCATTTGCCTCTCCAGCTCTCTCCAAATTTCCAAAATTCAACAAATTCTCTCCAAAATGATCAAATTTTCATAAATTCTCTCCAAAATAACATTGTAGCATAGGAGAATAATAGATAAAACTCGCCATTTGCAATTGAAGGGTTCAAAATAACTGTCACAAACTCGCCATTAAAATGGCGAGTTTGGACATGCTTTATTAGTTATTACTTGGGCTACAAATTACAATGTTATTTTGGAGAGAATTTATGAAAATTTGATCATTTTGGAGAATTTGTTGAATTTTGGAGAGAGCTGGAGACACAAATGGCGAGTTTATGAGACATACTATTTTACTTGGGATTGTAGCCAGTCTAACTGCCAGACTGCAGGAACTGGTAAATTGTTCCTTAAGAAATCCTCTATTTTGGCTTCTGTTCTCAGTAAAATACATGTAAATATAGGAGGAAATTAAGGATTGTTCACACAGAAAATGTTAAAAATGTCCCCTATTCTTAATTTCTGCAGACTGGGAATAAATAGCTAAAATTCCACCGACTTTGCCAGAATATTATTTTCAAAGAGGGAAAAATTCCACCGACATGTCAGTGGAAATTATCATGAAATAGGTAGAGACTGGACTGGAGGCACCGGGCACGTAGCAGCGCCAGCCCGCTCACTTGTGCAGTTGCACTCAGCTAAAATGCCAAATTAATGGCCAGTCTGGAAAAATAGATGCTTTCTGATGAACTAATTACTCTGTTGGAATTTTACAGACTTCAAAAATTAATGGTAAATTCACTAAATTGCTAAAAGTTGTATAATCCGCAGCATTTAGCATATAGAGTTCATCTGTTAGCCTAAGCTGTTTTCCAGACTGGATTAATGGCAACACATGAATTAAATAAAAATCTCCTTCAGCTAATTTCAGTAATTTAATGGAAACATAGGAGTTAGTTAAAGATCTCCCTCAGCACTCTGAGATTAAAATTTCAAAAATAGGCCCCTAATGGAGCCAATTCGTCTTAAAGAGTCTTGGAAAAAAAATCATAAAATGTTCCACATTCTGCAGATCAGCAATTCACCAATTTTGTAACTAAAATTCCTTTGGAGATCAGAAGCAATTCAAGTAGGTATCATATAATTCCAATTTCCAGAGAACAAAGGACAATCTGACAATTTAGGTAGTAGCCAGTAGGCACATAGGTAGTTGGTTAACCAGAGAAGTCATAGTACCTAAAACATTTCCAACCAAACACTAACTATTTGAGTTTTAAGCTGAAATAACTTATCCAGCAGAGATTATTATATATTGTGCATAAAATTAGAATGAAAATTACCTTCCCTAAAAGAAAACTCATCCTGCCAGCGAGCAGTTCAAATCATTGACAGCAGAACCAAAAACAAATAATGTGGGTCAGCCGGGCACCAGCTGTCTGCTACTAATGCCACAGCTAAAATATTAACCATATTTTCTACGCGTTTATTCGAGTTTGTAAAGGAACAATCAGCACTGTCGACTTTAATTAATTTAGCTAGGTAAATTAAGTTAATCAAATATCTAGAGAATACAAAGTAAAACAAATATTATCCAAGCTATAATCTTAAATAGTCTTAGGATTTTTATTCCATACACTATGGTAAATTGAATGATAATATTTATTGATCAAAAAAGAATGCAAAATATACACAGAACTCAATCCCATATTTAAGATAAGATAAGGATTTATTGAAGGAGAGAAACATCAATCCATCAATATAAATAAAAAATAAAATAAAAAATAATATAAAAACATATAATACAATAATTTACATTCACTAAGAATACAAGAGATACGTCAGAAGGTCACTAACTTGTTTTAATTCTCAGTAGGTATAAACTCGATGGTGGGCTATGCTACAAAGTACATTAATTTTAACAACATATCAAATCAAACTATAAGTATCATACATAATCCTATCAATACAAAAATGGAACAAAGTACACAAATCATAGAACAAAAACTAAATCATTAGTAATTAACTTGCATATTTATTGATTAAAAATCGTTGCGAAGCAGTGAGCAGCAACATCAGTGGAGGGGTGGCCTAATCTTAAACCCCCTGAAAAAGTTCACAAGAGTTTAATTGTGATCTTCTTAATGGGACTGGTTTCATCCACAAGATAAAGCAAATAAACACAAAACCAAAGAAAACAGAAGTAGAAATTCAGGAGGTAAAGAGTTTCTTTGATGAAACACCCAGTTGCTCTATCAGAAAAAGCTTCTCAGTAAATTTTAGCCACCAAACCATGTAAACGTTGTGGAGGATCGTTTCCTTTTCTATCGTTACTCTTCAGTTCACCATAAGACGATGTCCGCACATCACAGAAAAGGCAATTTTGTCAGGGGATTCTGCATCAACCCATCCAACATTGTCGTCATAATCGACTGACGAGAGGGGCCACTATTTGAGTCACTTATTTCATTATTTACGCCTTAATTACTACTTCTATCTTAGCCTCATTAGCTTTTATAAAAAAAATGATCTTCTTTGTCTCCATCAAAAAAGCACATTGAAAAAAAAAGACGAAGCGAAACTAGTAATGGGTATGATGTTAAGGGAATGATTTTCGTTGCTATTATTAAAATATTAATGCAATGGTTCCAATCGTTCTTGCATTCCTTGACGATGATGGTAAATTGTCACAGATTAACAGTGTTTTTTACCTCATATATTTTGTTTAGTGTTTTTTACCTCAATAGATTGTTTTTTTTTCATTTAGTTAAGTGTTGAAATTGTTATTCTAAAATCATGAATCTAAATATTCAGAGGTATCTATTTTGTTGTTACTTTTTACAAATTCGAAAGTGAAGAGCACGTGGCATCGTTACCTTCGCAAATTTGCATAAACTAATATTTTATCCGGCATTTATCTATTTATTATCATCTTGTTATTCGAATAACTCAAAAAGTATTAAACCAATTTACCTAAAATTCGGTGGAACGATTAGTCAATGTCCAGGAACCTGCTGGTAGAAATTTAGGAGTGATCCAATCAAAGATCAAGGTCATTTATAACTCAAAACTATTTAACCATATTGCATGAAACTTGGTGAGACGATTGGTCAATATACAGGAACCATTTGGTTAAATATTGGGAGCGATGGGGTCGAAGGTCAAAAATCAAGGTCAAGGCCATATATAACTTAATAACTCAAAAGTATTCAACCAAATTGCCTAAAATTTGAAGGATCGATTGGTCAATGTTCAGTAACTATCTGATAAATTTTGGGAGCGATTTGGTCAAAGGTCAAGGTCATTTATAACTCAAACAGTATTCAACCATATTGCATGAAACCAAGTGGGACGATTGGTCTTTATCCAGTTTATTAGATTTTGCAGAGAATGGGCCAAAGCGGCGGCGAAGGTATGCGCTCTACTGAGTGCACGCAATCTAGTTTAGAAATATACAGTAGTGGCCAAAATATAAGGGTTGGCAAGAACAAGTTATCTAAATCTTTAATTTCATAAAAAGTACAAAACACACATTGAACACACATTATTCAAATTTTGCATGTATTTTCATATAGAGCTCATATTTTATTCGTATGAAATTTCAAAGCATTTGGACAAATATTCTAGCAATAGTTCCATATTTTACCTCAAACAATAAATTTAGCTCTGGTCAAAAGTTAAGGGTAGCCATCATGAACTCAGAAATATTCCCGGATATTGGCAAATGACTTGATATTCTGTGAATAATTCTTTGCTATATCACTTCAATACATCTTCGTCCGAATTTTTTTACTAATATTACACAAAATGACAAAATGAAGGAGTTATTCTTCTTCCATTCATCATCAAAAAAATGTTCACAATTTTTCCACATTTGTTGAGTTTCTTCACTGAGTACAGTCTCCAATTGTTGTTGCCAGAGATTTATTTCTATTGCCATACGAAGGTCCAAAAGGATTGTGCAACCTATTGTGGCTCAGCATAAGCAATATGGAGTTATTGATTCCGAACCGAAGAATGGTAGACTACCCAAAGCATTGCTAAGAGAAAATCATGCAACTCTTCAAAGAAGCTTGCAAGATAGTTTCAACACTTCTGGCCAAATTTTTCGTGAGATAGATGTCATGTCTGGTGGTACGGTGTCCCAGTCTACTTTTTCGCTTCGAAATCAATAAGTCGGATTACAATTATCCGTCTCTGCATCGAAGCTTTTAATCTCTAAAAAGATCCGAAAGAGTTACTTGTGTTTTGTCATGAGCATGTCGTTTGGTCAATTGATCAGTGGTCGAAAGTACATTCTAGTGATGAATGAAAGAAAACTAAATATCTTCGTTTCTAATGGGAAAGTACGAATCAAACGTAAACTAGGGGAAAGGTTAACTCTGAACTACGTCAAGAAAACAGTTAAGTTTGGAGGTGGTAGTTTGATGGTTTGGGGATCATTTCATCTGCTGGACCTGGTCCCATTGTTCTTCAGCACGGAGGAGTTATTGCAGAAGTTTAAAACAGCTCTTTCGTCAACATACTCTCCCCTATCAACAAACATCTGACCCTCAACCACTGAGTTTCAAGCAGGACAACGTACCTTCCCACTCAGATAAAAAAATTATGACCCAATTAGATAATTGCTCTAATGAGCTGGCCTTCATAGAGCCTTGACCACAATCAAATTGAGATTGTTTGGATAATAATTGGAAACAGTACTCAGAGAATAAACACAACAAATGTGGAAGAAATATGGACATTTCTGGAGGATGAATAAAAAAGGATAACTCCTTCGTTTTTTGTAAAATTAGTGAAATTTTAGTGAAAGATGTATTGAAGTGATATAGGAAATTAGTGAAAGATGTATTGAAGTGATATAGGAAATTAGTGAAAGATGTATTGAAGTGATATAGGAAATTAGTGAAAGATGTATTGAAGTGATATAGGAAATTAGTGAAAGATGTATTGAAGTGATATAGGAAAGAATTATTCACAAAGTATCAAGTTAAGTGCCAATATCCGGGAGTATTTCAAAGTTTATGATGGCTACCCTTAACTTTTGATCAGAGCTAAATTTATTGTTTGAGGTAAAATATGGCACTATTGGTAGAG